>JAJLXV010000007.1:0-191023 GCA_030571435.1 Myxozyma mucilagina
GATTTTTGGGTTTGAAAGGGTAGTGAGACGAGTCGCATCGACTACGCGTTGGGAAGTGCGACGCTCGCTGACATGCGACGCTCACCCTACACTCACGTTACAAGATTTTGTCGACTTCAACACAGGAAGAATGAGCTTTTTCATTACGAATCAAAGGATGCCAACAAATGATTCCAGTTCAGCATGGTATCAAATTTCATAAAAAAACTCAGATCTGAAACTCAAAACAAATTCAGTATGTATAAAGTTGATACACATTTAATTGTAGCAGCTATATGAAATAGTGAAAATAGATAGATTTATACTAGAGTGCATGCTGTAGTTTGGAGGTTTGATTTGGGCTGCGACTTGTCTAATCCTCTTCTAGCTTTATCTGTCAATGATTTTTGATCCTACAATCATCGTCAACAGCACGGCATTAAATCATTAAAGACTAAGCCACACTAACTTAAACGCTTCATTTACACAACATTAATGTTACATATTCCTTTATTACATACAAAACTAATCACATACTCTTACATAAATTAAGCAAACACATCCGACCGTTCAACTTCCAAATCGTCATTCTCCAAATCTGATTCAAAGTTAGTTAAATTCATTTCTCTTAAAAAAGAGCAAACTTACCATTAAACGCAGTGAAATGAATTGGTCGATGAATCTCATGATAAAATGGTAATGGAGTATCAAGTTTCAAGTCGTAACGCGCGTTCGGATTCCATCCAGCACCCACAAACGCATTATTCCAGAATCCGGTTTCCTGAGAAAATTAGCAAAAACTCACTAGACTAACAAAAGAGTGACTTACAGGAACCAAAAAGAATCCCATGATACGGTCAGAAAGAAGCAACTGACACTTGTTACCGAATCCAGGTAAGTAACCCTGAGGAGAGGTAGAGATAACATCTTTGTTTTTCGCACCCCACTCAACACCCTCTCCAGTCAAAGTATATGCCGCCAAAGATACAGAACCAGGCGTGAAACTGACAGTCATAGTCACGGATTTTTGGGCATCCCATTCCTGCTCATGAGCCTTGATTAACTGGGCGTGCTGAGTCACATCCACAGGAGAGATGGCACTTGTTTCTTGCGACTGCGTATGGATCCAGCCGAGAGGTTCAAGGCCTTTAAGCAAGAACTCATGTTCAGGAAGATTGTGAGGCAACTGCACGGTCTGATTATTACCCAACTGCGGCACCATCACAATACATTTGATTTCCTTGACTTGGTCGTTATCAGCGGGCGATGCTCCGTACAGGAAACCAGCAATTTGTGCACGTAAATCAGCAATTTGGATGAACTTCTTAAGAATGTTCTTAGGCATGACATAAGTGCACTGCTCCTCGTCATCTCTGATATCTTCAGATGATACATAAATATTCTTTGTCCGCATGTGCAGATTTCCAGACGATATTGCACGCGTTCGCCACTCAGTTTTACTAGCAAAGGTTTGCTGTTCGTAATTACTGGTGGTCACAACATAAATTTCATCACCATGGACATTCTGAGTTTTAGTCTTCACCGCTGTCAATTGTGATTGCTCATCTTGCTGCTGCTGGTCGATATCCGCAATTTCCTGTCGTCGCTGCGAAGGGGCCTTGATCTCTTGACCAAGAATCAAATCACGAACTTCATGTTGTGTCAATGCTGTCACGTTCACATTGTTCTTCTTTCCATAGTCGTTCAAAATCAAATCCTTCAACTGAGTTTCAACCTTTATCCATTCTTCGTCAGTAAATGATGGCCAAATATGGTGCTCAAGCGTGATTACGCTCTTGTCAGGTCGCAGAATAATCTTGGCCTTATCAATGTTGACATGCAAAGCACGAAGAATCAAGATCAGTCGGGAAAATGCAGTGTATGATGAGATAGTCTTCAGCCAATCGTCATACAAATTGAACAAAACCATCTGAGGTTCAGTGGCCTTCAAAATCATATCTGCAAGCTTCTCAATCTTCATCGCAGCTTGAAACGGTAGTTGCAATTCTGAAGGTCGGATGGAGATGTTCGGGAAATCAAGTAAATGAACTTCCAAGGGATCCAAAATACCCTTTCTGGTAACAATCAACTGCTTAGGTTGCTCTTCCACAGGTAATGATCGAATAAGCGCTGCAACTTCTTCAGCCGTTTTCCATTTCGCAAGCTGACCAAGACGTTTTTGACCTGCCCAAACTGATGTATGAATGATCTTCAAGAACAATTGACCAGTACGTGGGTTGAAAATGAAAATGGCACCATTGATAGGTTTCGTAGCTAAATTTCCTTCGAAAGTTTTGTGAATAGTTACACGATACACATTACTATCGTCCACAAAAAATTGAGCTGAAACTCGTTAGTATATATTGTCACCACACAGTCAAAACCAACTTACTTTGATTGCTAAATAGCTCACTGTAATTTTGTGAATTCAAGTATGCTTCTTGTGGCTCAGAAGAGTACAACTGTAAACCCTTTCTAATACGTTCTCGTAAGACATACAAAGCGGGATTCGCCTTCATAATCTTTGACATTGCTTGTTGCAGCAATGGTTTAAGACCAGGGAACCAATTTCCGTAAGCATCATAGATGTTGTAAGCAAGATCAATACCGACCATGACACCAGTAGGCGATGGATAAATACTGGTGCTGTCTGTAGTATAATCCAAGAATTTGGCCCGAGTATATCTCGAAATGTCGTGCGAATCGTAATCACCATAACGAAGCTGAACATCAATCCAGAACTTATTCGCAGTTGTAGCATCCATGACGTCTTTGCTGTCATGCAATAAGGATGGCTTACAGATACTCCATCTATAAGAGCTGAACAACAATATATCAGCACAAGACGAGTTCATTTTGTAAGACTTTCTAGGATGAATAGTTTCCTTCTGTACGCTCTCAATTTGAAGTACATCAGTTTCCTGATCCAGAACCTGACAAAGATCGAAAACGACACTCTCGTGAATTTTCTGCCACAAATGAGCTCTAAAAATCTGAATGAGCGAGATCTTTAGCGTGGGAATTTTTCCGTGCAAGAAGATACCAGTCAAATCGAGCTGCACAAGGAAACCAACATACACGTTAGCACGGTTAATAGTTGGCGACCACCACAGAGTGAATCGACGATTAGGAATTTGATTAAGACCAGATCGCTGTGCAATAGTCAACTTCTTGAATTTCATTGAGTCTTCGAATCCAGACGCTTTCTCCCAAAACAATCCTTCCCAGCTAGGGAATCCTGTCGCCTTGAAAAGAGTGTGCTCGAGAATTGTCTCAATACCACCCAATGCTTGAATAACATCGGTTCTGTAAGCATTCAGATTCCATAATTTACCGTCGTGACGCTGACTTGTCCACCAGAAAGGATTAGACTTGGCAATAGAGTATTGCTTAAACTCAGTACGGACACGATGTCCCTTGTCGTACGCCAGTGTGTGTCGATCCTTTTGGAACAAAGTATTGATACGAGGTAATCCACGATCCCAACTATCCTCAAGATCTTCAAGAGTCAGACGACGATTTTGTTGGTTCGCTTCTTGACGCTTCATAGCATATTCAGCCCACACACGCTGTGAGTCAACAAATTCAGACTCCCAAGTAGTCAAGTATCTGAAAATATTAGGAATAAGTTGATCCTCATCATGGCTCATTCCAGACCGGAAATGCGTGATTCCTGTATCCGTTTGCTTCGACCATCTCAAATCGGAAGCCGGAATCAGAATATGACTAGCACTGAGCATTCCCAGACCACCCAACTCCTTCGGAGTGTAAAACACAGCAGGTGGGAAACGAGAAGGCATTTTAGAGTTCAAACCAATTTTAACACGAGTCTGAATCTTGGTTTCGCACTTCACCAATGTATCTAGTAACTCTTCAGTAGAGATAGCGGCTTCACGGTAGTATGTGAACAATGCAATCAACGCAGTATTCCATTTATTCGCAATTTTTGTGAACGTAGTTGATCCTGACGACATCAGAATTTGTCGAATACGATTATTGAACTTCGCAATATCTTCTTCGGTCACTCTCAAAAACGCATAAGCAGTTCTTTCCTTTGTAGATTCATTAACCAAACTCCAAACACTATCCTTCACAGCAATCTCCGTAGCCTCCGCTCTAATCTTAGGCAAAATTCGAACTTCGAATCCACACATTGAGAATAATAGATTCGGGTTGTCTTTACTGTAAACCGATGCAAATGTATCCTCCCAGTCAATTGTGGTGATCGAACGTGGCAATCGGTTCTTCAGCTCCCAGAACACAGCACGACCCAAATTGACATCGTGGCGCATAAGACGCATACGACTATCACGAGGCCAGCACTTCTTGTTCGTGTAGCCAACAACATTCTCAAAGTTAGGATCCGGCTGTTCAGTTAAGAAACGCTGAATAAGCTCACGAGCTTCATCCGCAGTAAATCTGAAAAAGATATGAACTCGGTCAATGTATCGCGAATACAATCTGATTGGGTGACGAGTTTCCGTTTCTTCATCTTTAAACTGTAAAAACTCGTTGGGTTGTTGAGGAGGTCCAGCAAGATCAGTAGCGCGCTGAAGACCCAACAAAAGAATATCGACAACGAGACCGTAGTATTGAAACACGAACGACGAAAACTGTAATCCACGTAGCATACCATAGTTATTGATATGATTCATATCTTTGTACGTCAGATTAACGTTGTTTTTAGCACTGAAAACTATTAGTCCACAAATCCAAGGAAATAATAATGGAACAGTTATAGAACATACGTGATATAATCAGCAATATTAGCATCAACAATCAATCGTAACAAACGATTGAGCAATGTCAGATCAGTCTTATCTGCAAGCTTACTCAAAGTCGTTTCAATCATGACATTGCATTGGCCCTCACTGACATCCCAGACATTAGTCAAGTTATTGATACCCTGACACCATTTGTAGACGAGTAATGGCGGTACTTCAGAGTCGCTAGGCTTAACCCAGTTAGGGAAGAGACGTCTCTTGTCGGCCTCATACCAAAGATATTGATCCAGATAAGCATCGGTAATCTTTTCAAGCGGATCGACATCAATGACAGGTGTAATATGACTGTAGTGATCCATCATATCAATTCCAACTTCCTTGAAAGCACGTTGAGTCAGTAGGAATGTCTTGATTCTGCTGAGACACTCGTGAGGGTTATCATAGGCTTGCTCAATGAGTGCCAACTCTTCACGCTGGGACTGATTGAGACGACCCTTAATAGAATACGCTTCTTTCAAACGCTCCAAAGCAAGAACAAGTAATTTGGTGTCATGCTTGTAACTCAATGGAGGAAACAAAATCGGAGTGAAGCGACGACTTTCGAGCCAATGAACCATAGTAGTATACATGGCTACACCCTCTTCAGGAGTAACGTAGGGACCATCCTTCAAGAAGTTGTGCTGACGTTCCTGCTCAGCCTTCAACCACAAACGAGTCAAACGACCCAGATTCTTTTTAGCAACGGTCTTGTCTACAGTTGCACCGCGACGAATACGCTCACGATTGTAATGCGCAACAGAGATCCAACCATCTGCTTTGGCTTTGACGTATCGCAAAATGATGTTCTCGACAGGAGCAGGTAGTCCAGGCACCTTCCAGGGAATGTTAGCCTTCCAGCATCTCCAAGCTTCACTTAAGTGCTGCAAGATAGTTTTGGCCTTGTTTTGTTTCAATCCTTCAGGAATCATATCCAAAATATCGTGCATGACTGAGGCACGCAACTCAAGGTCATAGTATGACTCCACACGCTGCTTCGTAACAGTTTTTGCGACTCCCTTAGAGTGACGACCTTCAAACTGTCTGGCAAGCAAGTTACCAAGCCAGCGCTCAAGAAGTGGGATGATTCCTCGTAAGAAAAATAACCAAACTCGCCAGGATGGTTGCCAAAAGCCACAACCAGGTCCTTTACCAATGACCACATTAAATCGATAATAAATAACGTGCTTCAAATCTTTGCAAGCTCTGATTTGATGCATGACTTTGTACTTGTAACGATAAATACCAGTGAGTTGACCAAGATGGTTAAGAGTGTAGTGAATACCATCAGCAAGCTGGAAAGCATCAACGTTACCGAGACGATACTGGACTTGAGCGTCAACTAAAAGCTTTGTAACACGGAGAATTTCGCGCATCAAATGAAACGCATTTCCGAATCGCGAACGCTTTCGTTCTTTGGTCGTCAAAGTCTTCGTTGGCTTCAAGTTAAAGTTGAAATCGAGATGCAAATAAGTCAAACCCTTTCGATGAATAAGTAAGTTTAACATGTTGAAACCTTGTCGACATAATTGCAGTCCAGCTTCAACCCAATCGATAGTAGTCTGCTGGAAAAATTTTGTGTTTTTCAAATTACGGAACAGATACTGCTTTCTCTGGTTGCTGGGCTTTCGTGATCTCAACGAATTGAGAACATAAGTTTTCAATAATTTTTGGTATGAAACACGAACTTTGACAGGATATCCAGCAGGCGGATGCTCCAGATACCAATTCTTTACTAGAGCGACGTCCTGAGCACGTACCATTCTTCCTGATCGTCGATTGAAAGGATATGGAGCCCACCAAAGAGTAATGGCGCCAGCAGTATTATCAGTGAAAAGTTCTTCATCGTCCAATAAAGGATCAACATATGCAGGCAGTTCAAATTCATCTTCTTCCTCATCGCCGAAAATTTCATCTTCAGGAGTCTCGTCAAGATCGGGCATAACTTTTCTGATTGAGATCGGAGAGAGTCGCGAATTGAAATAGTATGCTGGATATGCGGGATCTTCGGGCACATTAACGCTTTGAGGATCACTGTACCAACCAATTTCAACTGAACGGGGAAGTGAATTGTAAAGATGAGGATAAGCGATTCGATATTCAGTTCGAATTGGAGATCGGAAAATGATTCGATCAATAGCATTGAATTCACCGAAATCTTCGTCGTTTGGATCAACATCTTTGTACAATTTCTCAAACTTGGGACCACCTGGAATAGCCACGTTAAGAGCTTTTGCAGTAAAGAATGACTTCTTATCGAACATGTAAAAATAATTTTTATCGCTGTTTTCAGATAGAAGTGAGCCAGCCAAACGATAAAGTGTAGACATTTTTGGTAAATCAAGAGTCCACTTTCGATACGACGGGCCAGGAACACATGTTGGATCATCAATTAACGGATGATCATCATAAAACCATTCAAAAACTGCTGAATCTTCCTCTTCACTAAGCTCAAGCTGAATAGCTTCTGGAGGTTCGACGCCATCAATGTTTTCAGACCATGAGATTGGAGGCTCTTCATCATCAAAAGGCGGGAATCGCATGCGCTTGAAGTGTTTTCGATCTCGCTTTTCACGACGCATCATAAGCCACATCGTAGCCCACTGAGCTGTATAGACAGGCTCTATAACACGAGGTATTTCATTGACGAACGTGATGGCACCGGTAATATGATAAAGCACGCGCACATCGCGCGCCTCTTCCCAAGGCTGTGGCATGTTTTCTAAGAGTTTGATTACGGCGTGCGGAACATATTTCAACGCACCCAGATATGAACGCTTATCAGCTGCAAACTTTTTAGAAGACATATCGCCATGATCGTGCAAAATTTTGCGTAGATGTTCTGGGGGCATATCTGACTTTTGAACTTGAACAAATGATGTTGTTGCTCGCTTTTCACCAAATTTCTGTTTCTGCAGTTGATGCCATTTTCGCTTGCGTTCTAACAGCTTTGGAAGTTCTGGATCACGAGGACCGCGAGTTGCTGAAGGAGTCGAGGGCGGTGGTGGTGGCAAGGCACCAGGGGGTGGAGGAGGCGGAGGAGGTTGTAAACCAGAGGGGGGCGGAGGCGGAGGAGGTGGTAGAGACGATCCCCCAGAAGGAGGAGGGGGAGGAGGAACCATGCCTCTGCTTGGCCCGTTCCACCCAGGAGGCAAATGCGACATTGCAAATCCTGGTCCAGAAATGTGGGTAAGAAGAAATAGTTGAGGATGATGTTCAACCTAGCGTAGCAGAGATCTGAATAAAACGAAAGTTGCTTGAATGAGGACCTGAAAACTCTATATTAGAGCGCCGCACAAGTGCAACGCTTATGGCATAAATGGCAAACGGCTTGGGCTGGCTTAAAGTACGAACGAGGGTACAAAGGAATACAGTAAAAAGTACGAAATTGCAGTGAGCAGGTACAGTCGCACTTATTCGCTCGCTAAACAATCAATACGAACAATACAGAAAGAAACCTTCCATGCTAATTATTCTCTAGTCATTTTTAGATAAATTAAACTTATTTCTCGGATACACTCCTCTATTCCAAGAAATAAACAGTCTGTTCAATCAAACCTGTCATCTTTACAACATATACCGATACTAAAGAATAATAGAGAACTAAGCTTATCACAAATATCAGCCCAACGCACCGCCGCCATTTTCCATTTATCGTACACTCGCATTACATAACCCTGTACTTTTGAGTTACCAACGACCCTTGTCCCAAAAATCTACAAGAACCACGAAATAAACACAAATAAAACCCCATATCCAAATGAAAACTGAAGCTCACAAAACTATTCCATATAAGCAATCTATTGTACTCTAGCTGGTGGTGGCACCCCCTGTACCGACTGAACTGGCAACGACTGCTGCACTGACATAACGGGCGTAGATTGCATGTTGACCGTACCTGGATTCTGAGTCTTCACCAGTTCCTTCATACGTTTCTCACAAGCCTTCGCCGGCTTCCCAACTTTCTCTGCTATCCGTTTCCATTTATTTTCTTCATCCTCTCGCACTGCATCAGCCAACTTCGTATCTTCTTCGGGATTCCAAGTAGTGTGCTTCATATCTGCGTAATAGTGCTTTTTGATTGCACCAGCGGTGCGATTTGGAAACTCCTTAGTGATGGCCTGCCATTTTGTTCCACACTCTACTAATACCCGCAAACGTTCTTCTTCTGATTTTGTCCAAGTAGTTGCCCGAGTAGGAGCATTGCGCTTCGGAGGTATTTGGCCGTGAGCACCACCAAACGGCTGCTGCTGCTGCTGTTGTTGTTGCTGCTGTTGCATTTGGAGTTGAGACGGCTGCTGAGGCTGCTGCTGCTGCTGCTGCTGCTGCAAAGGTTGCTGTTGCTGTTGTTGAGGTGGAGGCTGCTGCATCTGCTGCGGTTGCAAGGGCTGCTGAAGTTGTTGTTGCATTTGCTGAGGTTGTAATGGTTGTTGAAGTTGCTGTTGCGGCTGTAAAGGCTGCTGCTGCATAGCTTGCGGTATTGTCATGTTTTGCTGTGTTTGCTGCTGAGGTTGCTGTTGTGATTGTGGCACTGGTTGCTGAGGCAGCTGTTGAGGCGACGGAATTTGGAGGGAGGTGTTACTGATGGACATTGACGGACTCATTTTCTGCTTTTTCACAACATGACCAGTTGCAGGCGATGTTGAAGCAACCGCGGCCATATCGGCTCCATCAAGTGGGTCAAAACTGAACGCGGCCGCACCAGGGTTGGTGTGCGATAAATTTGCGTGCCGTTGCTGCTGCTGCTGCTGCTGTTGCTGTGGCACTTGCTGAAGCTGTTGCTGTGGAACAGGTTGTGCCTGTCGTGGCAATGGCGACATTGACATGTGAGCGTGTGGCATTTGTTGTGTAGGTGGTGCAGCGCGTTTCTGGTCGTAAGTACGCGGTGAATACGCGTCGTATGCAAGGTCATGTTGCTGCTGCATTGCCTGTATCTGAGGTTGCTGAGTTGGTTGCTGAGTATGGTGCATTACTTGCGGTTGAGGCTGTTGAGACAAACCCGAGTAATGCTGTAAATTAAACATTCCAGCCTGCTGAGTCTGATGATGGTGTTGCTGTTGCGAGTTCGAGGGAGTCGGCTGTGGCGAGTATAACGCGTTATTCTGTATAATAGGCATTGTGTGCGCTGCAGGAGCCGGATACTGATATGCTTGATAAAACATATTGCGCTGGGGTAGCATCTGATGTTGATTCTGCTGCTGTTGCTGTTGTTGTTGTTGCTGTTGTTGCTGCTGCAAATGATGGCTTGCTAACGATTGCTGCTGGCCCTGCTGGCCCTGTTGGCCCTGTTGACTTTGTTGTGGGTACTGCTGCATTTTACGCGTAGAAGGTACAACAATGGGGCTAGTGCGTTCTCTGTCGGATCAGATTGAAGATGGAAAAAATAGCACAATCAAGAACCAGACTTTGACCGTGCTTCACACGTGTGCAAGTCGGAAGTTTTAGTGCAAGAACAGCGGTAAAGAGACTGATCAGTACACTGAACCAAGAACACGCGTAAGGGCTTCAGAACAGCGTTGGCGGGGTATGAGACGAAGAGCCGGGACGGTGGTGATGAGGGTACACGGCGGCGTAGAGGTACTTTGACTGGGTACGGCGAGTCCGGTCTTAAAGTTACCCGGAAGCTTCTGACGCCTCCCCTAGCCCTGTACAGTTGAGTCGTGCGATTGGATTGGTCATAATGCTCTTTCTGCTATCGGCGATCATAGCAGCACGAGACGAAAAGTACGTAATTACGACAAGGACCCTTGTCGGCGGGCTTGTTGATGTCTGGGGGATGCAGTAGAAGCTGGGTGTTGTATTTATTTTTATTTACTTTTGATGGCTCACAGAAAATAAAGTGTTTGTGCGCTGCAACTTAAACAAACGCTGCTAATCAAAATGGCAAAAAAAATAAAAGATACTTCTGTGAAAGGTAAAGTTGCACAATGCGCACAAACATGCACACAAGTCACGAACACACCTTGATTTTGGATGTACTATTACAGTTACGTTCCGAAACCCAAGCTCAGAAGCCGCAGACAAGACCACCCGTCCTTACCAAAAACAGTACTATTTTGTGCACAATAGCTGCGTACCCCGGCATTCGGCAATTAATCTTTTTCTTCTTTCTCCTTTCCACCATTGTGATGTCTCACTCATTTCTGGTAAAAGGCAATAACTTATACAGGACGCACTTTACTTCTATCGCTGACTGCTGCCTCCTTGCCTAGTATATGTCACATTGCTGCCGCGTTGTGTATCTGTACCGCGCCGCACCACGTGGGGCAGAAGTACTCCACTCAACACTATTACTTCGCTAAAGTTTGTTTAGATAGCACTTTATTAGACTAAAAGTACTTTAGTACCTAAACCGTAGCAGGTTGTACTCGCTACCAAGCTCTTCTCACTAGACATGCTCAAGCTTTCGCTTCCCAAATGACTACTCCCCACTGAGGCAAAACCCCACAATTACAACTTGGCCTTAACCTGCACCGGCTCTGGTCGGAAGAACGTTTCGGAGATCTTCTTGCGCTGAATCTTTCCGGTTGCCGTCTTCGGCATTGTCTCTGTAAAGTAGATTCGCTTAGGCACCTTAAACTTAGCAACCTTAGCCCCCACGAAACGCTTGACATCCTCCTCCTTTAGATTTGTTCCAGGCTTGGGTACGATAGCAGCCTGAACTTCCTGGCCATACATTTCATCCGGTACAGCAAAAGAAACTGCCTCTGCAACCTCGGGCATCTCCAACATCACGGCATCCAACTCCAAAGGCGAGATTTTCTCACCTCCACGATTGATTAATTCTTTAATACGACCAGTGATGAAAACAAATCCATCCTCGTCCATTTTACCTTGATCACCGGTACGGAAGAAACCAGAAGCAGTGTAGCTGCTTTTGTTAGCGGCTTCGTTGTTTCGGTATCCCTTGGTTACATTTGCGCCCTTGACACAAATCTCGCCTTCTCCACCCAACTTCACTTCGTTTCCTTCTTGGTCCAAAATAGCAACTTTGACTACTCCCTGAGCGCGACCGACGCTTCCAATTTTGCGTTTGCCTGGAGGCAAATCGTTTGATGTCATCTGATGACTAGCTTCAGTCATCGCATATGCCTCCAAGACGGGTGCATGAAATCTCTTTTCAAGCTGCTTCATAGTTGTTGGGGCAAGCGCGGAAGAGCAAGATCTAATAAATCTAACGTTAGGTCCCTCGCCGTTGTCGAACGGAGACGGGCTCTTCAGCAAAATTTGATGGATGGTCGGAACGGCAGTGTACCAGTTAGCACCAAGACTGACAAAGTCATGCCAGAATGAACGTGCCGAAAATCTGGGTGGCACAATCACTCCAGAACCCACTGACAACGGTGCTAAGAATCCACACAAAAGACCATGAACGTGGAATAAAGGCATAACGAGCATACTGCGGTCCGCCTTGGAAAGCTTGTAGGTCTGGACAATGTTGCTGATTGACGTTGCCAAATTTGTATGCGTTAAAGGAACGACTAAAAAGATTAGCATCATATTCAATCAATCAATGCTGCATAATACTGCTCACTTTTAGGTCGACCTGTCGTGCCACTTGTGTGCAAAACAAGTGCAACATCGTCCTCCTTTGCTTCGGTGGGCTTAGCTGATGAGTTCAACTTGACGGTTTGGCCACTTCCAGTTTTGACTGAAATGCCACTCGAGGTAGCATGAAGCTCGAAAATCTTAACACCAGAACCCGCGGCCTTAATGACAGCGTCACGCTCGGGCGAAGCGGGAACGAAGGCGACTGGACATTCTAAATCTGCAAGATAGAACTCAAACTCTGACTGCTTGAGAGCCACATTAAGCGGAGCAGCGATGTAACCGGAGTATGTCACGGCAAAAAACAAAAGAGCAAACTCAAGAGAGTTCGGTAGAGCAATGGCAACTGCGGATCCTGGCGCAAGATTGAGCGAAGCTAAGAAAGAACGTGTCTCGCTGATTAACTGAGAAAGAGCCTGGAATGAGACGATAGTAGGAGAACCAGAGCCGGAAGCCGGCACAAGAATCGCAGGATCCACTGCAGAGTCTTTAGGAAAAAGTGATTGAAGGGTTGGCATTATGCAAAATCAATAGTAGTCAACCTGTTTCGTGAAGACAATCAATTGTAGAACCGGGACGCAAACTTTCTATCTTATAAATGAGAGAGATAAAGACGATAAACAAAATTAGATTGACCGAAAAAAAATGGGGTAAAGATAAGCACGGCTTGAGAAACGTGAGACTTTCTGAGGACGTGTTTTTAATGAGTTTTGTCACCCGTTTGTCTACCACATGTGATTTGGCCACGCGAGAAAATTTCTTAATTCTTTAGTTTCTAGAAAAACTAATTTTTAACTTGTATAAAATATTTACTTATTTGATCACGCATAAATCCGATCTTTTTGTGGTTAATGCCCAGTAACATGCGTACTTTGAACATCCGAGCTAACCGTATGATGTGTAACTATGACGGCATCAACGCGGAGGATGTTGGGAGTTACGTCACTTCCTTTAGGTGTTCAGCAAGTCTTTAGCAAGTTATGTCGTTACCATTCGAAGAAGGTACAATCTGTCGTGCCTACAACGTGTCAAACTTAGACAACTTGTTTTAGTTCATCTTAGGCAGTGTGCATTGCTACTTCAAGAATAATGGTGAATGAAACTGCCCTTCATATAACCACTAAAGTGACGGGACGTGCAGTCTTGACGTGCGTCAGCCAGCCAATTCGCTGCCACTCTAATATTTTATACATACTCTCTCTGCCCACCGTACTATGCCACAGATTCATATAAATAGGGGAGCTATTCCTTTCGTTTTCATTCTAAACAGCCATGTATTAAGCTAGACAAGCATTTATAGTCCTATGTGTTAAATTTTTTGGATTTGTCATATGTAATAATGATTAGCTCTACCATCGTTACAAAAGAAATGACTATCTAACTCGTCAGATGAGATGATTATTGTCAACAAGAGCAAGAGATTGCGCATCTCGATAGTGGAGCCTGCACATGACCTCCAACGAAGCGCAGAAAAAAAGTACAGCCACATGAACGCTGTTTTTGGTCGCAAGAGACAAGTACACAAAAAGTTGGGAGTACAAAATATACGTATGCACGTGCAGCCAACACTAAGGAAACTTCACTCAAGCCATGCGTCCAGTCAATAGTCAGGCAGCCCGCCCCACTATTTTCGACACTAGGCTGCTTTGCATTTGTAGCTCACGCAGTACACGCTTAGGCTTTAGAATCCGCAAGCCTTCTACCCCCTGTAAAAAATTCACTTTAAACTAACGACCACAAGTAAACGTAATCTGTAGCAAGGTACTCACGCACCTGAGGCACGAGCCACATGTAACACGCCTCCACAGCCACATAGGAACTCCCACCGAGGTCGGTGCCTCTCAAATCAGAGCGATTCAACAAGCCCTAGCACTATTACTCTTCCTTCTGGACTGACTATTAAAACTTCCCTCCTTCTCTGTTTTTTGTACTGTCGCAGTAATCGCAATCACTTATTCACACAGTTAATACCATATACCATATTTACTGCCATGGCTGCCTAAGTGACTGGTTCGTGGCCGTAGGGGTGAGTTTTCCAGCCCATTTTGATTCAGACTGCCTAGTGGCAGTCGCCTGCCAACTTCATTTGTGAATACTATGTTCATAGTTGAACTTGTAACCTATGTATGACTTTCAATGTGAACTAACCTTAAAACTAAGAGCTCAATTATATTTGAGAGGTTCCCTATGTCTGCGTCCGTTTCTACTTACGACTCTCTCTTTCGTGCCCGTTACTGCATTTGCAGCCCAGTCAAGTTGTCTTGACTTCTTCGCTTTCACTGATAATTAATGCGTTCTCCTCTATTGCTTGATATTAATTTTGAATTTGTCTACTTGATTTCCTATTTTGCTATTACCGTGTAATAGCCTACAAGCAAAGAGATCAGCCAATCTTCACTATTATCAACTTCCAGCATGGCAAAAAAGACTAAATCACAAACTACTATTCAATCCAATGCTAGGCCGGTCTTAGTCAAACCAGTTTTGACACAGTCATCGAAAGATTATCATGTCACTTCACCTACAAAAACTGAAAAACAAGATTATTATAAGGACACACAAGACAACGAAGTTGAGGTTTTGCGAGCCATTTATGATTCTGATTTTTCAGAGAATAAATCTAGCTCCGCCTGGAATGTATGTCGCAAATAACTTTTAACTTACAGATACTAATCGACACTTCACAGAAAGCTGCTAATCCTTCTTTCAACATTAATTTGCAAGCTCATGGCGACGGATCTCGAAAGAATGGCCCCTCATTGACGCTTAAAGTACAGTTTACGGCGACTTATCCCCGATCTGTACCGCTGATTACCATAGACAATCCAAAACATTTAAGAGCAGCACAGGTGAAAGAGATCAATCAATTTATTACAACGCGCACCAAAGAGTTACTAGGCGAACAAATGATATTTGAAATTGCATCGAGTGTACAAAATCAGCTCGAAGACATTCTTGATTCATTGAACAATCGTAATCTAGAAGAAGAACGCGAGAAACGTATGGCCGATCGAAAAGCGAAGGAAGCAATGAAGGCTGAAGCCGAAAAGCTACAAATCGAACAGACTAATAAAGAAGAAGAGCGCGTTCTCGTTGAAATGATCAGCGAAGAAATAAGACGACGTCAAGATAGAGAGAAGCGTCGGGATAGTGTCAGTGTGGTGGTTCCTGATATAGAACCCCCGGAATCCGGCGCGGTAACTTTTGATCGCATCATCAAAGCCAAAAACTCAGATGGAGGCTTCATTTCATTCAGACAAGTTACTGGCAAAGTTCCTACAACTAGTCATTGTCCTCTTGGCCGTCAATACATCGTGAGACCAGTAGTACCTAGCCATGCTGAGGAGACGGATGTTACATTTTTGCTCCATGAAGTCGATATTAAAGAAGCTTTTTGGAATTCAGCAGACGGTAAAAGATTACTCGAGTCTCTTGAGGAAGATCTAAACTCTCTGAAGCTTTTCCGACATGATTATGTTTCTTCAGTTTATGAATTCAAAATCGATAGACGAGAAGAGGGCTGGGTTGTTCAAATCTTGACTGAACATCCCAATTTAGGCGTGCTCGAAGATTTGCTGGCGACCGTGGGCACTGTCGCAGTAAATATCGCCCGAGAATGGACGATTCAGTTACTTGAGGGATTAGAAGATCTTCATAAACGTGGTTTTTATCATAAAACTTTAGATTTACGATCGATTGGGTTATTCCGAGATAGCTTATTGTCGCGCACGATTGCCAAAATCGCTAATGTGAGTTACTATGCTCGATTAGAAGAGATGGATACTGCACATCCTTTCACAAGTCGCAGTCGGGCAAAAGCTTTGGTTCCACGTCGATGGCCGGCTCCTGAGTTGAGTGACGGCGATAGCTCAAAACCAAGTCGTAAATCAGATATCTGGGATTTTGGAATAATTTTCGCTCAAATGCTATTTGGAAAAAATGTCATAAGTGAATTTGACTCTCCTAATTCTCTGATAGCGAATATGGAACTTCCCGAACCAGTGCATGACTTTATGACTCGAATTTTTAGAGCAAATCCTAAAAAACGACCTTCTGCATTTGAACTTTTACCTTCACAGTTTTTGCGCAATAGCGCCCCGGTTTTATCTTCATTACCGACCAACCAACCAATCACGTTCAGTAGTGGCCTCGCTCAACACTCTGGCTCTTTTGTCCGCCGTGCAAGTTCCTCTGTCGATGGCAGAAGTGCCAGATTCCTTGTTCGGGATGAACCGGCTACACGTTCGCGATACATACAAGATTTTGAAGAAGGACAGCTTTTAGGTAAAGGTGCGTACGGAGAAGTAGTACGTGCTCGAAATCGTCTCGATGGGCGGTTCTATGCCATCAAAAAGATCAGACATACTCAGAACAAATTGACGAATATTCTCAGCGAAGTCATGCTGTTGTCGCGATTGTCCAATCAGTATGTAGTGAGATACTTCACTGCTTGGCTAGAAGAAGATTTGTCCTACGGAAGCGAGGCAGCAGTCACTTTTGAAGAGGAAAGCGACGAGGACCCTATGTTTGACGATGATGACGATGAGTATGAATCTGTGGATCCTCAAATGTATGCTTCTCAGGAATTTGATTCAATGAGTGGTCTTGATATCATGTCGAACTCTATGCAGGATTTGAATATTGAATTTGGATATGACAGCGAGGAGATTGACAGCGAGGAGTGCGATAAATCACAGCAACAGGCAAAAGCCCCGCCATCTGGATTCGTCGATTTGGGCGCTGACAGATCGAGACAATCGCACACAGCATATATACGCAGTACGTTGTTTATTCAGATGGAGTATTGTGAGAAGCATACTTTGCAAGACTTAATCAAAGAAGATCTTTATAAAACTCCTGATGAATACTGGCGACTTTTTAGACAGATTTTGGAAGCTTTGAATCACATTCATAGTCTGGGAATTATTCATCGAGATTTAAAGCCAACAAATATTTTCATTGACCAAGCGCAGAATGTCAAAGTTGGTGATTTTGGTTTAGCAAAAAATGTACATAGTGAAAAGAACTCAACAACGAGCGCATTGGTCGGTGATGACTTGACCACGGATGTGGGAACAAAGTTATATGTTGCTGCTGAAGCCATTGGTGACGGAAGCTACAATGAGAAAGTTGACATGTATTCTCTGGGAATCATATTTTTCGAAATGTGCTATCGTATGCGAACTGGTATGGAGCGAGTTCAGGTGTTACTGAAGCTTCGTACCAAATCTATCATTTTTCCTCCTGATTTTCCTGTTGGCCGACAGCTAGAGGAGAATATCATAACGAGTCTTTTGGACCACGATCCATCTAAACGACCAAGCGCATCAGATTTACTGCAGTCAGGACAGCTTCCTGTCCGGGTTGAGGATGAAATGATCCAGCAAACTCTTAGAAGTTTGACAGATCCAGGTTCTCCTTGGCTCGCACAAGTTCGAGATGCATTATTTTCTAGAGCGCACGATCTTGTCAAAGATGCGTTATACGATAAGCCCCCTAGATACCAAAACGTGAATGAGCTTGTACAACGCGGTCAAGTGAAGGCAAAGTTGACGTCTATATTTCGGCGTCACGGCGCTGTCGAGGTACCCAATCAGTCCGTCGTTTTTCCCAAATCGCCGGTTTACAATATGCCAAATAGATTTCTTATGCTTGACGTTTCCGGTACTGTGCTGCAACTTCCTTTTGACATGACATTACCTCATGCCCGCATGCTCGCACGTGCCCGTCCGCCTTATCGAAGAAGTTTTTCATTTGGAAATGTGTATAGATCTGAAGAATCTTCCGGAGGTGGTGAACCTAAGGGATTTGGAGAGGTGGATTTTGACGTCCTCTCTACTGATCAATCCGATTTTGTGATTGCAGAAGCCGAAGTCTTAAAAGTGCTTGACGAAATTGTTGACGAATTTTTTTCGAGTAGAAAAGATTTTGCGTGTTTTTCAATCAATCATGCAGATCTACTGTATGTTTTCTTTATCTGTGACTCTCAAATTGAGATAACTGACTTTAGTAGGGATATGATTCTAGACTCGTGTCGAGTAAATCAAGCGCAGCGACCTGGACTCCTCATACTGCTAAGCAAACTAGGTGTTTCCTTAAGTATGAAGGATATTAAGAATGAACTGAAACAGAAATCCACAATCTCTTCTGCTGCTTTGGCGGATCTTGAGCGCTTTAATTTCAGAGGTATTACATATTTTAACTTGTTACAAATCAAATCTGACATTTGCTAGAAAATATTGAACGCGGACTATCTCATATTGAGGCTTTATTCCAATCCTTGCATTACACGAATGACCGATTCAATTACGTTGCGACTCATTTAAGACGAGTGGGGCAGTTTATGCGCAGTTTCGGCATTAATAAGAAAATCTATCTTGCACCTTTAAGTAATTACAATGAGCGATACTATCGGCATGGAATTATGTTTCAAGTATCAATTGAGGAACTCAAAAGCCGTGTTTTGGCTTGTGGAGGTCGATATGATAGTTTAATCAAATTCTATCATCATTCGATGCTCAATGACCGACAGATTGGAGCTGTTGGATTCAATCTTGCATGGGAGTATCTTACAGGTTTGGAAACACACACACGTTCAGCTATGCGCGGAAAATCTCGAGACGCATCCATGGGCTCTGATGCTAGCCTTGTGAATGCTAACGGTGGCAGTCATGGAGTAACAGCGTCTCTATGCGATGTTTTGGTGGTTGGAAGTTCAGCCGATATCGCCACGCGCAAAATGGCTGTAGAAGTGACTAGTCATTTGTGGGCAGGAGGTATAAGTGCTGAGTTGGCAGCTTTTGGATCTTCAACCGATAGTTTACTAAACTATGCGCGTGCGTCAGGTATGAATTGGGTAGTGATTGTGAAGTCTCAGGTTAGTACTGCTTCAAGCACGTTCAAACCATTGAAGGTCAAAAACATGTCACGTACACGAGACGACGAGGATCTAGAATTGAATGACTTGGTTGGATATCTGCTTCCTGAGATCCAAACTCATGAACGCGAACGAGAGAGAGGCTCAACCCGAAACACCAGTGCTAGTAACGGCACGATATCGAAACATGGCAATGGAATGATACAAGATGTTACGATTATTACAAATGATCTTGAGAAATACGAAAAGAATGCCAAGCAGAATAAAGGTGCTGCCAGAAAGCTAAATAAGCGATTGATTGACGAAAAAGCACATGAAATTGTATCAAGCACCGTGTCCTCCTTATGTGATGCACCAGTTTTCGCTGTCGACTTCAAGAATGAACTTATGTCACTGATTCCATCATGTCCATTAACACAAGCAGATGGATGGAGGAAAATTGTTGTGTCAGCACCCGCCTCTCAACGACAGTACATGACCAGGCTTTTTGACGCCATTGTTGCGGAAGCAGACAAAGGAGCCAAAAATGCTATTGTGTATTCATTTCGAACAGAGAAAGTTATTATATTGGATTTGCAACGGTAGCATTTCTTTGAAGAATCTACGATGCTATATAAAATACAAGAAATCACCAATTTCAGTATACAAATGAAACGCCTATACCAGATAAATAAATGTACAAATTGCATAAACCGATGAGAAATGTGACTACATCTTTCGTCTCTTTGCAGGCTGTAGCGCTTGACTTTGTAGCTGTTCCAAGAAATTAGGAGGAAGCAGTTTTCGAACAGCTTCAGCTGCCTGTTCTTCCACACGACGTTGTTCGCGCGCTTTAGCCAGAGGATTTGGATCGACTGAAGCCCATCGTAGATTAAGAACTTCATCATGATCTAGCGATTGACAAGCCATGGCCTCTTTGGCAAATTGAGCGTTGGCTTCATTGAGATATGTTACGAAGGCGACACCCCGTGAGTTGAGAACTCGAACTAAGAAAGTTGTTAGCTATCATGTTGCAAGACGTCAGAAAAACGCATTAATAGACTTACTTCGTTCAATATCGCCCCATTCAGCAAAATGACGTGCAACGATTTCTTCAATATCGTCGGAAACGAAGATACGACCAACGTAAACCGTTCGATTCTGTCTTTGGAAACTGCCGACACCATCCATATCATCTCTATAGTCTGCAAATTTATCACGTCCAAAGCAGTCTACGCTTGGGTCAAAAATATCGGTGACTGTTGGTAATCGGTGTAGATAGTTGCAATTTTTGCCATTTGGACAAACGCCGCGAGCGAAGAAGACGCAAAAGTAGGAACCTGGTATTTTGTCTGCTCTTGTGTATCCAGAATCACGCGCAATATTACATCGGCCTTCAGCTTTTGGTCGAGCAGCATATTTGTCTTCACGATCGCCTCCAGACCATTTATGATACCAGATATTGAAAACAGTTCCTGTTTGCTGAGGCGGCCGATCTCGCATGGAGGCAAGATCTGCTTGAGGTCTAGCCGGTCGAGGTTTGTTTTTATCACGCTTCTTTTTCTTTTTTTTTTCTTCTTTAGATTTATCAGTCGTTGTTAAGGCGGTTTCCTGAGTCTCCGTAGAAGGATCATGCTCAAGCTCGAGTACATTCACAACTTCTTCGCCCTCTTCATCATTAGGTTGTGACCGTTTTTGCGGTAAGTTGATAGAAGACTCCGAAGTGATATCAGGTTGATCTGCAACCTCAAATACTTCTTCCTTTGCTTCAGGAAGCTGTGGACCTGGTTCTGGCGAGGACGACATTGCTCAGTTAGGTTTAAAGGTTGTATAAACGCGCCTCCTGAACTACGGAGAATATTGTAAGTAATGTAGATAGGGCTAGGGGTTTTGACAAAGATTGGGAAAAGTGTTCCAAGGAGCGCGTGGATTTGCTTTTGAAGCAGATGAAGCTTGACAGGTACTGATATTGTGGGATAAATACAAGGGATTATTCGGCCTGTTCGACTGAAATAGCTTTATGTAATTACTTCGATTGCCGGGTCGCCGAACGGCGCTGCAAATGAGGATGTGCGTTGGAGCAAAGCGGAAAGAGACTTGACAAATGCTGATTGCCGATTAATAAATAACAAGTGACAAAAACACTAAAATAAGCGCAAAAGGCAAAGCCAGCCCAAAACAAGTTTCACAGTTTTTCTAGTCTGTTGGAGTTTCTTTTTTTTCCGTGGGAACCACCCTTCTTTTTAAATTAATCTCCGCATCCGCTCTTCTCTTTCTTTCTTCTTTCCTTCTTCGCCACTTTCTGCTTTTCTATTTCTACTTTTTCTACTGTTGACTGCCTACTTTTTCCAGCTACGCACATCGTCGTGCTTATAGCTACTCATATTTTGTGTGCAGTGGCCGGCTAGATATTTCAGCTACAGAAGAACTGGACATCAGAATCGATTCATTTGTGTAAGTAATATTCTGTAATCCTTTCAGAAAAGTGGAGAAAATTGCGTGGGGTTTGAGAGAGCTAGGTAGAACTAGCGTTTAGAGAGAGAGACCTATAGAAAAAGCGAACTGTGGGTGCGTGCAGGTAACATCAAACTCTGGCTCTATCTCTGCCCAAAAATACCCGCAATGCGCAAAGCCCCCAAGAATCGCGGTCTTTCAGTGGAGTATCGGCATCTTGAGGTGCTAGTCACGAAGCGCTTGATAGTGCGCCAGTTTCTTAGTTTTGGAGCGCATTCTGCGCAGCCAGATTTACAACCTAATTCTGGACCGATTGCCGCCAAAGTCGACCGGTTTTGAAAAGGGTTTTTTTCTGTTTCCATATTTCATTTCGGTCGCCAGTCTCCCACTTGCTATAATGCGCAACACGCGTTGGGAGTGATTGCATACACGTGCTGTCACAACCGTAATGGGTTTTTAATAATTCTTCTTTTTTCTCGTCTCTCTGCATCTACGCTGTTTCTCTCATCTTCGCTCTTTTCACTGCATTGTTCTTCACACACTGTATGCAATTGATGTGCTGACCCAAGTTGTTTTATCAAATAGCAGACTCAATTAACTCCATCGCGCCCGGCACGCGTCCGTAACGCGTCGCCTTCACAAATGTCGTCCTCTGGTCTCGACAGCGATTCATCGCTCTCGCCTCCTCCTACTGACTCGGTACCAACACGCAAAAAATCCCGACGTCAAACAACGCTCGCCGTGAAGAAATTTCCAAATCTAGCGCCAGCTCCTGCCTCAGAGAGCAAAATGCGCGATGAGGATATTTTTGCAGCTGCTGTAGCTGCTTCTAAATCAGATTCTACAAACACCAAACCTGCATCGTCTACTTCCGAGCAATCAGCAAACAAAAAGAGACAAACCACTTTACCGTCGGTTCTAGATGAAATTATGTCTGAAGATGATGACGATGATGACGAGTCTGAAATTGTACCAATTGCCCCAGCTGCTCCAGTCAAAAGACCCCGCGCTCGACCAGGTGCTCCTCGTACTCGCGCGCCTCGTCGAACGAAACCAAAAGTAACAATCTTCAAATCAATAAGTACACCTGCATCAATGGCAGGAATTTCTGGACCAGCAATCGCTTCTTTTCCCCCTCCTGTGGTTGATAAATCATCTGCCACTCCACCAGTGATGAGTATAGCTCCTAGCGATGATGCGACAATTGCATCGTCTCCCAATGCGGAGACAGACGAAGAAACGCCAGTTCCAGAAAATCTTCCTCAAATTTTGTTCAATGCCTCAGATGTCGATGATGAAGGAGACGACGACGAAGATGAAGAAGAAGGACCGAATGAAATCTCTTCTACAGAGAAGACAGATGTCAAGGAAGAGGCTACGGTTACAGAGAAGGTGGAGGCTAAGGATGGAGAGATTAAAAAAGAGTCAGCTGAAGAGCCTCCAAAACCTCGAAAAAAGCTGATACCAAATCCGCGGGAGCCCATGTATGCTCCAGAGATATCATTTCTTGTCATGTTCAGGGCTCGATTTGCCGAGCTTTTCACTGGCTATGCTGATTTAGGCCCACAAGACTTTGAAGAAGGTCTTGTTGGCAATGAACCGAGTATAGATATTGAAAACTTTATGTGTCGTACACTGAGTCTAGTTCTCAACCGCAAGAAGAACATCGAGCCAGGTCATTTCAGACGGCCACTTGAGGAAGCTGTTAGCGCCAACGGATCAGCTTACTGGGGATCTTTTCGATCGTCAGGGCCATTTGTCGGAGGTGCGACATTTTACTCAATGGACTGGGAAGATCGATTGGAGGCATTAGTAGCATTAGTGCATTGGTCATTGACCAATAGCGACGCGGTTAGACAAGTTCTTGCACAGGGATATGCATTACAAAGAATGGAAGATGATAGGAATTCGCCATTGGCTGTAATGCCTGTCGGTCTTGATAAAGATCGTCAACGATATTATCTAATTGAGGGACAAAGTATGTTTTGAATTGTACAGGAACATGTGATCAACGCTAATAGAAGTAGATGATACACGATTTAGATTATTTTGTGAAACCAATCCTTACAAACGAGTAGTCAACTGGACACCTGTTGCAAGCAATTTCGAAGAGTTCAAGGATTTTGTGTTTGGTCTGTCTGAAAGTGACACATCACGTCATGGCAAGCTTCTTGCCGAGCGATTGACAAAGCATTTAATTCGTCTAGAAGCTGGAGAGATTAAGCGACGAAAGCGCGATACTCGAGTTCTGAAAAGATCATACGAGGAAGTTACACCTGACAGCGGTCTTTATCTAGGGCGTACACGTGGTAATAAAGTTAATTATACGAATGGGGATGAGGACGTTGATGATGAAGACGGCGATCAATCTAGACGAAGCACGAAATCTACTAGGCGGAGTAGCCCCGTTGATGAGAATAAAGTTTACACTACAGCTTCGGGACGCGCCAGTAGAAAACCGCCTGTTTCGGCAGCATTTGTTGATCCAGATGCGCGAGTTGTCAGAGATCAACTTGACGAAACTACTGAAGACGCCGATGGTGCTAAGCGAGTAGTGCGGAAAAGCGCGGTAGATGGAAAACCTCGATATGTGGGATACGTTTGCAGCGATGAAGAGGAGTTGGATGAGGACGACGACGCTGAAGATGGGAACCGGGCTAATAGATCTTTAACTGTAGTGTTGAAGTATAAGAAAAAGAGCAACGGGGTGGCTAAAGATGTGAATATGAGTGACGCTCCGCCGGTTATTTCTACTGCTGCGCATGGGATCTGAAGGAAGCGTTGATGGGACGATGTTTTTAAACTTGGTTAGGAGTCTGTATAGTATAAATTTGGGTTACTGTTGTCGATTTTAAAATGTGTATAGTAAAATGCTGCGTCTGTGTATAAATGTACGTCACTTTTGATATTTGCAAGCGTGAAATACGTTGAATGAAAATTATAGGCAAAACTGAAAGCGTTGCATTGAATTTATAGCCTTGAAAATGGATGATGAAATATTTTCAGAGAAACGACATAAAGCGAAAGTAAATACACCAGTGCACCACCATCGCTCTCAGCCGTCGCTCTATTTCTAACGAAAATACTTAACAAATACAGAGATAAAAAAAACAAAACAAACAATCTATCCAAATTAATTGCTTACAAACTTCTTCACTCTCTCCTTTACATATAATACCATAAAACGACACGGTCGCTTTTTATTTACCTATCAGCAGCATGTATGCTATTTTTCTTTCCTCCTTTCTGTAATGACAAACTACCAGCCAGCAGCAATATCATTTACAAAAGATCGTACTTGACAAACTCCTCGTAAAGAGTCTTTCCAAGACGAGCAGGAGACTTCTCGACCGCAACACCAGCAGCAGTCAAAGAAGCGATCTTGGAGTCAGCACCGCCCTTACCTCCAGAGATAATGGCACCAGCGTGACCCATACGACGTCCAGGAGGAGCAGAGACACCGGCAATAAAAGAGCACACAGGCTTAGGCTGAGCGCGAGTAAGGTTGTACTGCTTAAGATACTCGGCAGCGTCCTCTTCAGCGGAACCACCGATTTCACCAATCATGATGATACCGTCGGTCTCCTCGTCCTCGAGGAAAACCTTGAGAGCATCAATGAAGTTGGTTCCGGAGAAGGGATCACCACCAATACCAATGACAAGGGACTGTCCGAGACCAACATTGGTGGTCTGGTTGACGGCCTCGTAGGTGAGAGTACCGGAACGGGAAACAATGCCGATGCGCCCGCGCTTGTGGATGTAGGAAGGCATGATTCCGATTTTGCATTGCTCAGGAGCACTATACGTAATTAGAACATGACCATTAATCAAAACAAAGTTGAATAAACTTACATGATACCAGGGCAGTTAGGACCAACTAAACGGGTCTTGCTCTGGGTCTTGAGCATGTCGACGACGCGAACCATGTCATGTCTAAAAACGTTAATGAGATGAAATCAGGTCAACAAGGGGTAATGACATACTGAGGAATTCCCTCGGTGATGCAAACGACCAGCGGAAGCTCAGCAGCGATAGCCTCCTCAATAGAGGCAGCGGCAAGAGGGGGAGGAACGAAGATAGCAGAGGCCGAAGCTGCGTAAAAGGTCAATTGACAATCGTTCAGATAGCAATAACGAATAGAACATACCACCAGTCTCCTTGACAGCCTCCTCAACGGTTCCAAAAATGGGAAGACCGAGATGAGTTTGGCCGGCCTTCTTGGGGTTTGTGCCACCGATGACCTTTGTGCCGTACTCGATAGCCTGGGTTGCGTGGAAAGTACCCTGCTTTCCAGTGAAACGTAGAAAGAACAGTCAGTATCAATGCATTCCACAAGAAAAGATACACTGCTCGGCTGAAAGAAACATCGCGACAGTCAGAGCAGCGGTCGTTGTTGAGGCCTCGGCAGTAAGACGCTGTTCCTGGCGGGGCAAAGAAGGGCCCCAACCCCACGCACACGCCCACTCCCACGCTCACAGTAGCCGACGAGCCGAACAGTTCAATTCACAGCACAAAAAAACGTAGGAAACTTATCTTGGAACAAAACTTTTGTGTCGCTGTTGATTCTAAGGTTCTTGATAGTGTCCTCGTAGCCAGCACGAGAGACAGTAGAGGAGAAAGAGCGACGGGCGCTGGTGCTATACACAGGGCAGAATTGAGTTAGCTAGAGCGTTCCCATCGCGATCCCAACCAGAGACGAGATACTTACGAAGCACCCTGACGCACAGCATGGAGGAAATGCATTAGAAATTGAGTCGACTGGGAACAGAGAAATAGGAGAAACGGACGGCGGAGGAGGAAAGAAGACAAGGGCGGTGAGGAGGAAAAGAAGAGCGCGCGACGACGGGATGCGACGAGCCGCGTTTTTATTGGAAGCCCGCCGGATGTCTGTCCGCAATCCCACGCAAACACGAGGCCCTCGGTGGATGTCAGCACCACCCCACTGCGCGTGCGCGAACACTCGCTGCGGATGCGCTATGAAATGAAGCTGCCACTAGAAAGAATTCTTGAAGTGTGTCGATGCATTATTTTAGAAACGCGTAGTTACTAAACGACGACACTTAGAAGGGTGCTCGGTACAAAGGATAATAGCGGCCAGCCGCGCGTAAGCAGACAACCATCCGATGCGTCGGGCAGCAGCCGATGCTCATCAATTGTCCTTCTACCCTTATTTGTGTTTACTGCTTTCTCCTCTTGGCCTTTAACCTTTGGGTACAAATCCGAGGCGAAGTCGGCGTGCGGCTATCGAAGCATGAACCCGTCCAGGCGGAACTCGGCCGTCTTTCTCTGTTCTTTGTTTACTTTTCTTACGCTGAGATATAAACGCGCTCCTGTCTCCGTCTCCGCCTGACCGCGCCAACACAACCATTTTCTGAACTGCTTTGAGATTTTCTTCTTTTATTATTCGCTCACTTCCAATCTGTGAGAATCACTAAAAACATAAAACTATAAACCAATACACACTTTTCTCTTGTGTATACATGTCATTTATACATATATATATACACGCATATTTACTGAAACCCTATACATACTACTTTTTCTCTTTCAAAACGCCCACTTGCCCATCTCTGTCCAAGAACTGGCACGATATAATACTACCTCCCAAAAAAATTAATGACGACTTCTCCATAGAGTGGCATATACATTTAGTACAAGAGACGCGTCAAGATCTTGAACGGTGTCCGCTCGAGCTTGTTGTACAATTCACGGATATCGTCCGAGCTCACGTCAGAGATATCGGCCATCAAGTACGCGATGTCTCCGTTTGAGTCAGAGAACTGCTTGTCGATGTTGTGCTCGGCAAAGATCTCGTTGACGGTACGCAAAACACCTGGAACGTTGGAGTGAACGTACAAAACACGGACGTGGTTCTCTTCTTCGAGAGTGAGCGAGCGAAGCGAAACCTCGGGGAAATTGACCGATCCGATAGTCGAACCCTCGTTGATGTACTTGATAAGAGCCTGTCCGACTTCGACACCAATAGCAGACTGGGCCTCCTCAGTCGAACCACCAATGTGAGGAGTCAAGATCAAGTTCTTGAGCTGGCTCAAAGGCTCGAACCATTCGTTGAGCTCAGTAGTGAAGTGAGGGCCGTTCTTCGCGGGCTCGTTAGGGTACACGTCCAAAGACGCGCCGGCAAGCTTTCCAGACTTCATAGCGTCAATAAGCGCGGGAATATCAACAACAGTTCCACGCGAGCAGTTGATCAAGTATGAGCCGTTCTTCATGGCAGCGAGCTGAGGCGCGGAAATCATGTTCTTGGTCTCGGGCAAAGCAGGAACGTGAAGAGTGACAAAGTCAGCCTCGCGTAAAAGGTCATCGAGGGTGTTGACCTGCTTGGCCATACCAAGAGACATGGTAGGCAAGATGTCGTAGTAAATGACAGTCATACCCATAGCCTCGGCAAGAACCGAGAGTTGAGCACCAATGTGACCGTAACCGATGATTCCGAGGGTCTTTCCGCGGATTTCCCAGCATCCGGCAGAGACCTTGTTCCAAATACCATTGTGCATCTCACTTGAGCGATCAGGGAACTGACGAGCAAGAGCAATGATCTCGCCGATGACAAGCTCAGCAACTGAACGCGAGTTGGAGAACGGCGAGTTGAAAACAGCGATACCCTGCTTAGCGGCAAAGTGAGTATCAACTTGGTTCACACCGATACAGAAGCAGCCAATGACGACGAGGTTTCGTGCCTCGGCAAGGACTTTGGCAGTCAACTTGGTCTTGGAACGAATACCAATCGCGTGAACGTCTCTGTCAAGATCATTAGCATACTATTCGAAGATCACATGTCAGAATGAGACAGAGAGTGAATACACACCTGATCTTCTCAATCAACTCAGGCTCATCGAGCGAGGTCTTGTGGAACTCAACCTGGTAACCCTGCTCCTTCAACATCTCGACAGCAGTCTGATTCACGTTCTCGAGCAGAAGAATCTTCATGTCCTCGGTCGCAAATGGCTTCAGCTGCTTTGGCGCAGGAGTCTTCATCGACGAGCGACGCGCGCTCGACGACATCGGGAAGTACGACGAAGGCGGCGAGCCCGAGAAATGGCTCGGTGAAGCAGCTGCGCTCATGAACGAGGCGGTCGGCGACGTGCTCAGCTTGACGCTGTTTTGGAATTGATTTGCGAGATCCTTCGCATTAGCGTTCGCAATTGGTCGAGGCGCTGTCATTTTGTGTTGTGATTTATTAATCAATTCCTTTCAAAAAGAGAATTATAGAAAATATTCAGAAGTCGAAAGCACTGATATGTTCTGGTGCAGGTCGCTGTGCTTAATAAAGGACTCTAAATTCCGCCGGACTTTGCGAAAGCGCTAGTTTTTCTTCTTTTATGACCAATATTTTTTTTCTCCCTCTCAAGAGTCATCTCGAATTACGTCGCGCCATACAGAGTCTAGCCACAGTCACAGCCACTTGGTCGTGCGCCGCACAAAGTCAAACTTTGTTCCTGCTCCCAGATGTCAAAATTACTACTTGTCCTTAATTGAAGAAATGAAATAAATCAAAGAGAAAAAAACAAAAATGACGTTAGAAATTAAATAAAACAAAACAAAAAAATAACATCAGTATTTATAATCAACACATTACACGGCATTAAAAAGCAAGTTTATACAATATACAAACAGCGGCACACAACAAAAATAGATAAACGGGAAAAGAAAATACAGCTCTTATACTCTCTCGCTTTCGCTTCATATCTCTCTCCCTCTCTTGAAATCTTTAACAACCAAACATGACGATTAACTTTACGACTGCTTGCACTCCGCAGCCTCCTGCTTAGGCTTAGCATCTCCATCCTCATCATCGTCGTCATCATCGTCATCGTCATCCTCGTCGAGATCATCCTCATCCTCGAAATCGTCAAGATCATCTTGATCAAAGTCATCGAGATCAAAGTCGAGAGCCTCGCCTGTGTACCAGTGGACCGCCCGTGGGATCAACTTATCCTTGATCTCCTCTCCGAGGTGGTAGTCGTATTGCAATCTTTCCTCGAGATCCTCTGGGATGTCTTCATCATCGTCGTCGTCCTCAGGGGCAACTGGTGGGCTAAAGAAGTTGAAGAAGCTCTCAACTGGAATAGTCTTCTCAACAGTGCGAGTAGCCTTGGTGTGCTTGTTGCGCTGCTTCTTCTTCTCGATCTTGACGGTAAGGTTCTTGCTGTCCTTCCACTCAATCTTGTCACCCTCGGCATGGTCGTAGATGTAGTCGCCATCAGGGTTAGTCTCATCCTGGTAGAAGTAAGTCTTCGTGAGAGTCTTGTTGGAGAAGAACTCGTTCTCAGCGAAATCGAAAAGCAACTTGAAACCAGGCTTCTCGATGAACTCAGAACGAATATCAGTCAAGTACTTGAGAGCCTCCTCATCCTTGTCTGTAATAGTGTCAGCGAGAGATGGGATGTTCTTCAATGCAGTGAGCCAGAACTCGGGAATTCCCTTTGCGTCAGCGGGGATGGGGGACTTGAATTCCTCCTCGTCCTTCTCTTCCTCCTCATCCTCTTCTTCCTCCTCCTCATCAGACTCTTCCTCAGCCTTTCCAGCTTCAATCTCAGCCTCAGTAGGCTCGACGTCACCAGCAATGATCTTAGCACGCTTCTCAAAAAGAGGCTTGTACTTGGCCGCGTACTTCTTCTCGAGCTCAAGGCTCTCTTTTCGGAACTCGTCCTCAAGGTCAGCGTACTCCTTCTGGAGTCCCTTAAGACCTGTGACTCTGTTGCGAACAGGCTCAGGAAGAGTCTCGATGTAACCGGACGAACGGCCAATAAGTCCACCTAATCTGCCCTGAATCATAGACATGAGTGCAGGGTTGTTAAGTCCAGCGACGACGGCAGCTTTATCTGTCATTGAGTTAGTTACTGAATGATATGGAGTTGGAAAGATATGTGCAAGGTCTTTGAATGGGTTTGCAGGTTTAGCAAGATACAGAGAAAAGAAAAGGAGACAGCGGTGGCTTGTTGGTGTCTGTGTGCAAAAAGTACTCTCTGCACCCATTCCTCCCAACAAAAAAAATATTTGGCCATCTGCGCAAAACAAATGATTCTGCAAACTCAGAAAATCAAGTGGCAAATACAATCGAAAATAAAGGATCGGTCCTCGATCACTTTTTCATAACAAAAGTAGTTTTGGAGATTTCTGATGCTTGATTGCGTTGTTTTCAAATGTAGTGCAGCAGACATACGTATCGATGATGCTTGCTGCACTCCCAAATCAAATAAACGACAGCAACCACCTTCGTATATAAACGCAGTTTCACCACAACACGCAAAACCATTCAGACCCGCACTAAATAAAAGCAAATCAGCGCACCTTCTTCCTGGATAGTCGAAATCGAGGGCATCGAGGCGTGAGAGTCGATGTAGGAGTTGTTTGCGGATGCGGGTGTGTTTTGCGGGGTTGGCGCACCAGCCGCGAGATCGTTCAAACGCTTGTTTCTAATAGGCTCAGCCATTTGCTATGATTTCTTCCGGCTTGTTCTAACAAAGACCAGAAAAGAGAAAGGAGCCGTGGATCGTGCAAAGGGGAAGATGCTCGCTGCGTGGTTGGGAAGGCGAAAAATCAGCACGCTGATTGTTGGGCGCCCTAAGCCTGCGATTCCGTCTTTTGGTTTACCAGTCGCCCTCACAATGTGCGTCTCGTTGCTGTACTATCCCACCCACAATAATATTTGTAATACCCAGCTGCTGGTGAGAATGCGGCATAAGTTAACGCACGCTACGCGAGTTCTGCCCGACGCGCCCTAGTCGCGCGCCCCTTCTTCTGGTCCCTTATCCACCACCACCACCACACACGTATCCACGTCGCGTACTTTCTCTGCACCAAGTCCCCTCCTTCCCACTGCGTTTTTCCGAGTCTGGCCGCAATGGTCTCTCACTACGAAATCGGAACGTGAGTAGTACTTTGTCTTTCATTGTTATCTTGGTTTTACCAAATAATTGGCGTTTTGAGGCGCGGCTGGCGGCACGCGTATTTGTTCGGGGGCGGTGAAAGCTAACGGGGTAAACAGACGCTGCTGGCAGCCGGACGACACTGAAGGTTGGGTTTCGGCCGAAATCACGGCGAAAGAAGTTTCTGGAGATGCGGTCACTCTTGTGCTTGCGCTTGAGAATGGAAAAGTGTGTTTTATTTGTTTTTCTGAGAATTATCTTCTGTGTTATTTTTTTATGGCCAGAATGCTTGTGATTGAACCGCGGTAACAGCAGAACTGACGCGATAATGAATTTTTGCAGGAAAATACCATTCCTACAACGCTCAAAGATCTCGAGGATGAAAACAATCCGAAGCTTCCTCCGCTTGCAAATCCTGCCAACCTAGAGGCTCACGAGGACCTTACGAATTTATCGTATCTTAATGAACCGGCAGGTCAGTTCTTGTCTCGATTGATGTGATATCGGCCCAAGTGCTGACTTGTGTTGCAATTTAGTTCTTCATGGCATCAAACGTCGATACCAGCAACTCAACATTTATACATACTCAGGAATTGTACTTATTGCGACTAATCCCTTCCAACGTATCGATCACCTTTACGCCTCTGATATGGTGCAAATGTACTCTGGCAAGTCCCGCGGTGAGTCTGAGCCGCATCTTTTCGCTATTGCTGAAGATGCCTACAGGTATGTATATATACTATGACGAGTTTTGAGTATAGTAGTAATTGAGGCTGTGTGGCAGATGTATGATCCGTGATGGAAAAAATCAGACTATAGTGGTCTCTGGCGAGTCCGGTGCAGGTAAAACCGTTAGTGCGAAATTTGTCATGCGATACTTTGCAACCGTTGAAGATGTCAGTAAACCATCTAGCCAGCGCATCAAATCTGCTTCGTTGAGTAAAACTGAAGAGCAAATTCTCGCAACTAATCCAATTATGGAAGCGTTTGGTAACGCTAAAACAACTCGGAACGACAATTCCTCGCGATTTGGAAAATACATCGAGATTTTGTTCGATTCAAATCCGGATATTATCGGCGCAAAGATTCGGACGTACTTGCTTGAGCGATCACGTTTAGTTTTCCAGCCTGCTACTGAACGCAATTATCATATTTTTTATCAGCTTTGTGCAGGTGCTACCGAAGAACAACGCGAAGAATTGGATTTACTACCAGTAAGTGAATTCAAGTATCTCAATCAAGGCGGTGACCCATTTATACCCAACGTTGACGATGCCGAAGAATTTGAAGCGACAAAGAATGCTCTTGCGACTGTTGGTATTGATGATACTATTCAGGCGCATATCTTCAAGATTCTATCGGCGTTATTGCATATTGGAAATATCGAAATCACTGCTGGTCGTACAGATGCAAATTTATCGTCTACTGAGCCCTCACTTGTGCGCGTTTGTGAATTCCTTGGTATTGACCCATTTTTGTTTGCTAAATGGATCACAAAACGACAGATTGTGACGCGTAGCGAAAAGATCGTTACAAGTATGAATTTTAAGCAAGCCGTTGTGGTTCGAGACTCTGTTTCAAAGTACATTTATTCTGCGCTTTTCGACTGGTTAGTGTACATTACCAACAAAAGTCTTGCATCACCGGCTGTCGAAGCTTCTGCAAAGACTTTTATTGGCGTGTTGGATATTTACGGATTTGAACATTTCCAACGTAACTCCTTTGAGCAGTTTTGTATCAACTACGCAAACGAAAAGTTGCAACAAGAATTCACACAGCATGTGTTTAAACTTGAGCAAGACGAGTACATGCGCGAAGAAATTGAATGGACTTTTATTGAGTTTTCTGATAATCAACCCTGTATTGATCTTATTGAAGCTCGGATAGGTATTCTTTCACTTTTGGATGAAGAGTCTAGATTACCTTCTGGTTCAGATGACTCGTGGATCCAGAAACTGTACAGCAATTTTGAGGGTGATAAGTACAAGACTTATTTCAAGAAGCCTCGATTTGGAAAAACTTCGTTCACTGTGCATCACTACGCTATGGACGTCAACTACGAATCTGAGGGATTCATTGAGAAGAACAGAGATACTGTTCCTGATGAGCATTTGGAATTATTAATGTCTTCCACGAATTCGTTTTTGAAAGAAATCTTACAAGCTTCGCTTGATTTAGCTAAAGCTGAAACTCCTGCTACGACTACTGCTGCGGCCGCAAAGCCTGGTCCAAAACGTGCTGGCGCTCTTGCAAATCGTAAACCAACATTAGGAGGAATTTTCAAGAGCTCTTTAATCGAACTCATGAACACAATCAACGAGACCAATGTTCATTACATTCGTTGTATCAAGCCTAATGAAGCTAAAGAGGCCTGGAAATTTGATGGTCCAATGGTACTCAATCAACTTCGAGCCTGTGGTGTTTTGGAAACTATCAGAATTTCGTGCGAAGGATATCCCACGCGTTCTACATACGAGGAATTTGTGAATAGATATCATATGTTAGTCTCGTCTGATACTTTGAACGAACCAGTTGAGAAAATTGCCGATGAAATCCTTGCAAAATGGATTACTGAGAAGAATAAGTATCAATTAGGTAAGACTAAGATCTTCTTCAGAGCCGGTATGCTTGCGTTCTTTGAGAATTTGAGAAAGAAGAGACTTGATCAATGTGCGATCTTGATTCAAAAGAATTTACGAAGACTATACTACCGGAATGAATTTTTTCGAACCCGGGCATCAATCATTTACGCGCAGAGTGCTATTCGTGGATTTATTACTCGTCAGCGAATGGAGAAAATTAGACTTAATGCGGCTGCTACTAAGATTCAGACTTGCTGGCGTCGTTACATCACCCGAAAGCATTACTTGCAAAGCCGAGCAGCGATTATTCGTGCACAAGCTATCATTCGTGGATACTCTGCACGTAAGAACTTACTTGAAGGTCGACGAGACGGTGCCGCGCGAACTATTCAGCGCGCGTACCGTGGATACAATGCTAGAAAGAAATATAGGCATGATCTGAAGAGTATTGTTATTGTGCAAAGTCTTTGGAGACGAAAGATGGCGCAGAGAGAACTTGCTCAGCTAAAGATCGAAGCGAAATCTGTCAATCATTTCAAGGAAGTTTCGTACAGACTTGAGAATAAGGTTGTCGAATTAACACAGACACTCGCTACTCGAACTCAAGAGAATAAGAAGCTTGTGTCACAGCTTGAGCAGTTAGAGTCGCAACTAGGCGCTTGGCAAGAGAAGCATAGCTCGTTGTTGAAGGTCGTTGACGAGTTGGAAGCTGAGGCTGCCGGTGCAAATGAGCATTTGAAGCGTGCAGATGAGTTAGAGCAGAAGTTAGATGAGTTGAAGGCCAAGTATGACGAGTCTGTGGAGCACTATATTGAAAAAGAAGCTGAGGCTGAAGAGCTGCGAAAGGAACTTGCTGATAAAGCGGATGAACTTGAGACTGCTTTGGAGAAATCTCAGAAAGAAAAGGATGCTGCTGTGTCTAGTCTTACGCAAGAAATTGAGAGATTGAAGAATGAGATTGATCAGCTTGCCAGTCGACCACCTATTACTGTTGCAAACGGTATTAACACTCCTCCTCCATCAAACAGCATGCTTGGATTACAAGGAAGCAAGACGAAGCCGTTGAAGAGACATAGCATGGCTGGTAACAGTCCAATGAAGGACGGTCTTAACGGAATGGGATTGCAGACGCCACGAGATTATAATCCACGGCCGGCGTCGATGACTACATCACCTGGTTATTTCGCCGCGTTTGGAGAGTCTGTGGGTGATACATTCTCGATTCAGGAATCGGTTGATAACGAGATTGAGAGAATACTTGAGAGAAGCGATGAGATTCAAACTGAGATCGTTAAGGGATTGATTCAGAATTTGAGAATTCCTCAGCCATCTACAGAAAATCCAGCTGATGAAAATGAAGTGTTATTCCCTGCGCATATTATTAATTTGATCACATCAGAAATGTGGAGATTAGGCTTCGTCAAAGAGTCTGAGATGATGCTTGCGAATGTCATGCAGTCTATTCAGGAGAAGGTCATGTCGTATCACGGCGAGGAGATCATTATGCCCGGTGCATTCTGGCTTTCGAATGTGCATGAGATTCTGTCATTTGTGTTTGTGGCAGAGTTAAATATTGCCGAAAATGAAAAGAGCACTGAGATGGGAGAGATGGAGTACGCCGAGTACCGAAATCTTGTTGCGCTTGTGAAGCACGATTTAGAGAATTTGGAGTTCAACATTTACCATACATGGATGAAGCAACTGAAGCAGATGATTAGCAAAATGATTTCACCTGCTGTTATCGAGTCGCAATCACTGCCGGGATTCCAGGCATCAGAAGTGAACCGATTCTTGAGCAAGGTTCTTGGACAGTCTACACCGCAATACAAGATGGACAATTTGTTGGATTTCTTGAACCGCGTGAAGAAGGCACTTGAACTCTACTACCTTGAAGGAGTCGTGATGCGACAGGCAATGCTTGAATTACTGAAAATGATTGGTGTCAACGCGTTTAACGATTTGTTGGGCAGAAGAAACTTCCTGGGATGGAAGCGTGGTTTACAGATTAGTTACAACGTAACGCGAATCGAGGAATGGTGCAAGAGTAATGATGTGCCAGAGGGAGCAGTGAAATTAGAGCCATTAGTGCAGGCGACGAAGCTGATGCAGCTGAAGAAAGCCACACTGGATGACATTGAGATTATTTACGACATTTGCTGGAGTCTTAATCCGGCGCAGATTCACCGGTTGATTAGTCTTTACTTGACCGCCGACTACGAAACGCCGATGCGGCCGGAGATCTTGAAGGAGATTGCGCGGCGAGCAGTAGTGGGTGAGCACGACTCGCTGCTCATGGAAAGTGTGGACGTGGACGATAGCGGTCCTTTCGAGATAGCGGAGCCGCGAGACTTGGTTGCGTTGCAGACGTATATGCCAGCATGTGAGTGCCGAACTTACCTCCACCCTCTGAAGCAGACGGGATTGGGAGGTGGGGTGTTTTTTACAGTGCTAATAATCAATAGGGCTTCCCGTTCCTACGCTGCGAAAGTTGACGCAGATGATTGCGTACGCACAAAAGACTGCCGGTTGATTCTGGTTGATACGACGCTTTTTAACGAACCAATGATAAATTTTTATAACAATGTATATATCTGTCCATGTACTACGTGTAGCCATTTAGTTATACATTATTTGGGAACAGAGCAGAGCGGGTCGAGCCAAATAAGGTTTGTAACAAGCCATGATGACATAATCTGCTCAAGATCAGCCCACTACGGCACCGCCACTGCAAAAGCTAAGCTAAGGAAAGGAAAGGGAAAGCGCAGAAAAAAAAAAAAAGAAAAAAAAGGCAGAGTCAGGCCACACACGGCGGGCGGCAAGAACGCGCTCTGAGGCAGCAAAACTAGTCGGGCCTTTTTTTGGTGTGCCACACAACAACAGTCTGGCGGCCGCTGCTTTTGCTGCCTTTGCTGCTGCGTGTTTGTTGCTCCCGTCTCTTCTGCGCCAGAAAACGGAAGAGGAGTAGTTAATTAGAGCAAAAGAAAAGAAAACAAGAAGAAAAAAGGAATTGCCTTTTTATCTTCTTCTAAATAAGCTGCCGAACGCATCGATCCTCAGTTCGGCGAACTGGAATCGTTGTCTGCACGGCACTGTTGTACTTTGCGCCGTTCTTATATATAATTGAGTAGTTTTTTGTTTTTAATTTATTTGTTACTATATTCGCTGCCGTTAAGCAGGGACTCTTCTTGCTCAGTGCGTTTGGTGTGCTTCTGGGTCTGAGTTTAGTTGTGAGGTCGGTGGTAAATTTTGGGTCGGTTTTCCAGGGCCAGCTTATTGTTTGTAACGCCTCGCACAGCTCTCGCTCTCCGCTTCTTTCTTCCTCTTCTCCATCGGCACTTTCGTCGCACCTCCCCCTTTCTCTACTTTTTTCTTTTTGTTTTTCAAGTTTTGAGATTTTGCCTTGTCGGCTTCTTGCTGCTGCGTGTGTGCGTGCTCAAGTGAGCAAAGTAGTAGACCGTTTGGTTTAGCTACATCTCCTGATTCTCACATCCGTCGGGTGCCTCCCAGTGCGTCGCGATGCCGTCCTCGCAGGTCCCGGACAAGCGCCAGCACATTGTCATTGTTGGTATGTATTCAGGGTTGGTTCTGTTTTAGCATTCTGTTGTTTTATAATCTATTTTCTGTTTGTTTTATACATGGTTTGGCCAGTGCTGACGATGGCGTGTTTTATCAGGTGCTGGTATCGTAGGCGTCTGCACTGCATACTATCTAACTCGACACCCGAACTTTTCTCCTCAAACTCATCGTATCACTCTTCTCGAATCTACTCGTCCCGCTTCCGGTGCATCAGGCAAAGCCGGTGGTCTTCTTGCGTTGTGGGCGTTCCCTTCTCAGCTCGTGCCACTCTCCTTCCGTCTGCACGAGGAATTAGCCGATGAACACAATGGCGAAGCCGAATGGGCCTACCGTCGTCTACAGACTGTCTCGCTCGAGGGAAACCTTTCACGCTCTGCCCGAGTCGCCAAGAAACCACCAGCTGCAGCGCTCGACCTTCCGGAGGATCTTGATTGGGTTCGCGCCGATGTGCTAGAGTCCTGGTCTAGTCTATCAGGCAAGGATTCTACCGCGCAAGTGCACCCATACCGTTTTACCATGTATATTCTTCGACGTGCACTCGAGTCTGGTGCCGTCAGTCTTGTCATGGGCAAAGCTACTCGTATTGCCTACGCCCAGAAGGGAAACGTAGCCGAGGCCGTCATCTACACACCTGCTACCGCCAGCAGCAATTCCAACACAGCAAACAACAGTAATAGCAGCAACAGTACCAACAATAACAGCAACACTAATACAAACAGTAATACCAGCAACATCAACAGCAGTAACAGCGGGCGCAGTGCCGCCTCAGCAGACTCCCTCTCGCTTTCGGATGCATCATCAATTGCCTCCGCAGACCCTCAGCATTCTCGTGTGTTACGAGGTGATAGAATTGTCATCACTGCGGGTCCATGGACATCGCGATTGCTACCGACGTGTCCCGTATCGGGACTGCGAGCACATTCCATCACGATCACACCATCGCGGCCTGTGTCTGCGTACGCTCTTTTCACAGAGCTCAAACTTGCAAAGGGCAAGTACATTTCTCCAGAAATATACGCACGAAAGGATGAAGTCTACATTTGTGGTGAAGGCGACAACTACGTGGAAGTTCCTGAGACTACAGATGATGTAGAAGTCTTGAAAGAGCGCTGTGACGAACTGGTGAAATACGCAGGAGTTGTGTCGAAGGAATTGCTAGGCGGACGAGTCACAAGGCGGCAGGCGTGTTATCTTCCAGTTGTCGATGTTCCATCCACATCAGGTCCACTTATCGGTCCTACCAACACTCAAAATCTCTACGTCGCATCTGGACATAGTTGTTGGGGAATCAACAATGCTCCAGGAACAGGAAAAGTAATGGCCGAGATTCTTTTAGAAGGAGAAGCGAAGTCGGCTGATGTGTCTGCTCTTGACCCTCGACGGTACTTTGTTTCTGGTCCATTACCAGGAGAATAATCATCTTTCATATTCAGGAATTTCATATTCAAGAATTGCCAAGCAGTAAAGTCTGCGAATGGCTTTCTTTGTGCTTATGGTTAATTTTTTTTATATTCGGGTTGTAATCCTGTCTTGTCGGTTCTGATATTTATTTCGGTAGTTGTAAAATCATGGGAACTCTTTTTATTATTATCTTAACTTTCAATCTATGCAATCGATAATATTTCACAGTTTCTAGGGTGTTGTTTTCTTCATTTTATGTGTGTTTTTCATTATGGTATTCTTTTTTTTTTCTTTTTGAGTAATTTTTTTTGAATTGATTTGATTTGAAAATATAATTCTGTCTTTTTTTGTTTTGTTTTGTTTTGTCTTGTTATTTGTGTTGTTTTCGGTAATGTGTTTGCGTTACTAATCTTTTTTTGAGCAGATTTTTTTGACGTCTTTCGTTGTGTTGTTTTGTTTGTGTTTTTGTTTTTGTTTTTGAGAGATATGCAGTATGAAAATCATTTGATTGATTTCATTCGTTTAGTTGTTTTAAGTAGGGTCCTTTCTTAATTGTATAATTGTTAGAGCAAGAAAAAAACATGAGAAATAGGTAAAAGTTCAGTTGAAATTAGTAAGATGGTAATTTTATACGAGATGAAGCTGCTTTGTACGTGAAATGAGCAAAGATTTTTTTGTTCTATAAGATACAAGTAGATTACAAAGAATATATAGGTGCCGTCGACGAATCACAATCATACAAAACCCAATTCTGAATAGGTTGTTGTTTTTGACCCAAAACATTCAAAATATCCTGAGCCAATCCTCCTCCGATAATTGCCGCTACTGGTGATAATTCTGTTGATAAGTTTATTAGGAAAGTTTGCAGAAAAGTGGGGTTGGCGGATAAGATGCCGACGGGGAGAGAGAGGTTTTGAGTAGCGGTTTGAGCGAGGGTTGTGAATGTGGGGAGGTCGGAGGGAGTTGGGATTGTGCTGTTTAAGCGGTAAAATTCCCATGATGCTAAATTGTCAATAACGATAAAGTTATATGAAAAGAGGATAAAGAGACGAACCTATAAGAGCGGGTAAAACAGGAGAAACTTTTAATTTATTCCTGGTATTCAAAGAATTTGAGAAATCAGATGAGAGAGAAGTAGAAAGAGAAACGTAGTCTTCCTTTTTAGTAACGATTTCTTTCATTAATTTTCCTGAACCTTTTTTAATTGAGACGTCGATTATTGATCTTTTGGAAGTTTCGGGACCAAGTTTTGTGGTTGAGTTTGATTGATCTCTTTCTCTGTAATTTTAAAAAATAACATTTAGCATCTTTATAAGTAAGAAGAGGGGGAAGTTGAGAGAGAGGAAAGACGTACATTGAAAAGGTATGGGAGATCAAGTCGGAGAATATGTAGCCGTAGAAACCCATTAATCCAGCAGCGTAGAACATTTTTGAGTTGTTTCTGCACGCGTCATTGATTTTTATCTATACCGTTAGTAAAAAATTGCTTCAAATGAACATGTTAAAGTAGAGAAGGCATACTAGAAGATCGAGTTGTAGTTCAGTAGCGACGACTATATCGAACTGAGCGTAGTATGAATCGTCTTTGGTTGAAGGTGAATCGGTGTCGACGGTTACTTTAACACGAGGGTTTAGTTTTTGTATTCGAGGAAGAGCAGCTTGAGCACGCTATTTTCAAATTAGACAATTAAAGTTGTTTGAAAGAAAAGAAAAGGTAAATGCGTACGTTTTGTCCGATATCAGACTCTTCTATGAAGAACTGAGCACCGAGATCATGTGGAGAGACGATTGTATCATCGAGGACAGTGAGAGCGCCAATTCCTGCTAAAACAAGATTTTTTGCTACTTCGTTTGCTAATGCACCGAGAGTAATTATCAGGATTTTTGCTTCGCTCATGCTACGACATTGTTGACGCGTTAGTTGTTGCAAAAAGGAAAGTGGTGTAATAAGGTAGATGGATCATACCGAGTTTGGGCAGCGATGCCCCATAGACGGATCTGTCTGTCATAAAGGGCGATTTCATCTGTTTTTTTTCTCTGTCAGAGTTTTGCATAATGATAGAGCGGAATTGAACGTACCAGCCGAGATCTTTTTGTCTGTGGCCATTTGCGTTCGATCTGGAAAGACAGGAACAGTAATAGCCCAGGGGTGAAGGAGTATTGAGGGATACGTATATCTGAGCACGCCGCAGCGTACGCGAGGGGCCTATTATACTCTGATTAGGTTAGTAACCCAGCAGGAAGGGTCTCACAATCTGACTCCAGTCCCTCTTTCCCGAGGAGAAAGCCCCCCGCCCCTCCCCGTCAAAGCACCGAAAAGAAAGACGACGAAAGCCCGAGCGAGAAAATGGACGCGAGTGCAGAAGAATTGGCTGCGCTCGAGCGGTGGGCGCTGCCGTTTGCGCGTGGGTCGATCCAGGTTCCGGCGCGACACCAGCATCTGTTCGACATGGCTCGTCACGGGGCCTTGCTTCGGCCGCAGCAGCAGCAGCAGCAGCAAAGAGCCCGGGCCGCGGGGGCGAGGTCGCTGTCGCCGCGGCTGCGGTCGTTGCTCCAGCGACACTCGCTTTCGGCCGACGTCCACACTTTGCTGGGCAGCGCGACAGCCAACGGCGAACTCTCTCAGACCAATCAGACCAGCACCGCTGACTCCAGCAACAATAACAATAACAACAATAACAATAACAATAATAGCAATGGCAACAGCAACAGCAACAGCAACAACAACCCTAACTCCACCACCACCACCACCACCAGCTCCGGATTTGTCCCGGTTCGCGGCTCGCTCCACCGCAGCAACACGATCCGCAGACAGCCAGACGCACCCGCACCAGCGGCCGCCGCCTCCTCGTCCCCGTACGGCCAACTGATCCCGATAGCGCCTATCGCAACCGCGACCGCAATTGCGCTTGCCTCAGAGTCGGCCGCGCTCTCTGACAACGCCACGAAGCGACGCAAAAGGGAGAAACTGCCCGTTCAGCGTCTGGATGCGCCAAAACCCGGTCCGCTCAAGCTGCAATTGATCTTTTGCGACGGCGGCTGGAACGACCAGAATCGCTTCAACGAGACTCATTTCCCGACAAAGTGCGTCGTACTCAAACCTTGTTACCTCTTTTCAATCTAAATACTGACCTCTGCAGCGCTCTTCAATCGGACACTTCTGTCTACTCGACTCAAAAGCCCAATTGCAACTTCATCTTGCGTCATCCTACGCAGAAGCCATTCACCATCTCTTCAATCACAGTCAGGGCACCCGCTACGGGTTACACCTGTCCTGTTCAATACGGTATGTTCACTGTCGCTTTTATTCTCAATTCCTGTGTTGTTAATCTCCAAACTCAAGGTGTCGTTTACGTTTCCATGCGCAAATCGGACTTGATTCCCCGAAAAAAACCACACGACCCTCAGCCCGAGAGTTCTGCTTCTTCATCTGACTCCGCCAACACCAGCATTGAATACTCCAACCTCCCAACGACCAGCCCGCTTTTCCGGCGCTCTCGCATGAGTCAAACCTATCCAAACCTCTTTGCTCCCGATTATGCTAGTCCTAATCCCACTACAATGTCTTATCCTACTGATCCTGACGAAGAATTTCAATTCGTGCGTCCTTCAATACTTTCTCGCGCAATGCCTCTTAGAGAAACAGAAGATTCTGATCAGGACCGTACTCCGTCTACTATGCGATCTGTTTTTCCGCCTGCCATCCGAACCGAGGACTCGGACGACGAAACTGCACTCCATAATGCCCTCTTCGTCGATGAAGCCCCGGCGTCTTACATGCACGGTCTCTCCTTCACCGAATACGCGCGATCGTACGAGCCACATAGAGATGGCCTTTCCTTTAGGGAATACTTGCAATCGTACGTTCCTCCCAGCCTAAGTAATGCCAATGCTTCTCGTCCGTCTATGCCTCAGTCCAATGAGCGAAACCGTCCTTCTTCTTCTTCAACTGCCAATCAGTCTTCCTCTTCTTCATCAACCAATCAGTCGGCCTCTACCAATATTGCATCTGAAAACCGCCTTATAAACATTGACAACTTTCCAATTCCATTCGACGACATTCAACCATCTGATCCGTCTTCATCAACTCCCGCCGCTGTACCTGCTCGTCGTTTTCCGCACAACGACACTCTTGACATTGACCCAATCGCTGAATTCAGATTACCTATAAGCAGAAATCAATGCACAATATCGTTTGAAACCCCAATCTCAGCTCGCTATATTTATATAAAATTCCAGAATTCAAATCAGAAGGATAACATCGATATTCAGCAGGTTGTCGTCGAGGGATTCTTTGGACCGCAATGTTTTCCGAAAGTTGTACCAAGATAGAGATGATTGGTTTTGATGAGGTTTAGACAGCGTTTTTTTTTTTTGTTTATTGTTTTTTTTTTCTTTTTGCGCTTGATGGAGTTTAATGAGTTTGGAGGATTTTCAGCATTCTTTGAGAACTTTTTTTTTTTGTTTTTCGTTTTATGATATATAAAGTTCTGTTGGTGTCTTTTCTTTGTCTTTTCTTTTTTTCTCATTTTATGGAATATAGTAACAGGGTATTTGGTTTTTTCTTTCTCATTTTTCATTTTTCATTTTGTCATCGTCATCGTCATTGTTGTGTTTTGTTTTGTTTTTTTTTTTTCTATTTTTGCTGCGTTCTGTTCTGTTTTGTACTTTTTTGTTTTGTTTTGTTGTGCTTTTAGTAGTTTTGTGTGTTGTTATATGATTTTATTTGATTCTTATCCTTTTTGTAGTTCACAAATAGGAGAGGCTATAAAAAGAGAATGTTGTGAATGACTATTTTGTGATAAAAGAAATATATATTAGACAAATCAGCTATCCAAATTTTAGCCATTTAGAACATATAAATAAATTAGAAATTCATTGTAATTATGCGCTATTCGCATTTTCATCATTCTATAATCTCTACATCTTCTTTCCAAGTTATTACATGGAGGTCTTACCAGTGATAACACAATACTTCCAACTCCACCGATTTTCTGGTTGTAGAAAAGTATTTATTGATTCCACTGGTAAGATCTCCAGGTAATAAGCTTGGAAAAAAAAGAAGACTAGAGCTTAACGTAACTGAATTAAAACAATAGACTTCAACTATAAGTTTAGCGGGTAATAAAAGTCGTTTAGGTTTGTTTTTAACTAAAAGTTAGCAGGTAATGGTTGATATCTTGATTGGAAAAAGAAAGTTATAAAGGAAAAAAGAAAGTGTGACTAGTTTAAGTGGGTCGGGTGATAAGACAAGTGTTCGAAGAACGGCTGGGGGGCGGTTTTAATTATCACATCGGGAATCATTGTTGTTAGCGTGGTACGGGTATCTATCTAATACAAGGTTTCTTATAACACATATTTAATACATCAAATTCTATTTCCATTTTCTTTTCTACCTTTTTTGAATCTATAAAATCTAATGAACTCTACTTTTTTTTATCTTTCAAGACTTTTAACTGAAAGCCACAAGTTTCCAATTTACAGAAAGCCAAAATCAAATCGTCGGGTTAGGGCAAAATCCTTGCTTCTCGATTTGTACTTAAAAGTTTGATTTTGCTGCGGGTAAGGGCTTTGTTGTGCATTTGTTTTCGAGGGGTTTGAAGTGAACTTTTGAAAATGAATTATTAATATTTCTTTTTGTTTATGGATCGTGTTTTTGAAAAAACAAGTTTAAGAAAAACCCGCCTGAGAACTAAGACAGAAAAACTTGATAAATTGAACTTTTTCTTAATTTTTTTTTCATTTTAGCTGTTAATAGCCTGCTGCAAAAACTGCGTCGTCGTTTCATGAATCTGTGAACTGTTTCTCGACTGGTTTGAGATATTGAAAACTTGCTTCTTTAATTATATTCGTCTTTTCCTGGTTTTTTTTTTTTGGTTTTTCTTTCTTTTCTGTATCGGCTGAGATTTTTTAACATGTGTACATTTATATTTTGCAAAACCGGAAATTTTAAAAAATGGAAAGCACGACATCAGCCGCGGTGAAGATATCTTTAAAAATCTATGGTCAGAGCTAAGTTCTGCCTATTATAAATTAAAAATAACAATAATGCATTGCTCATACCAAATAATAAACAAAGAAGTAAATTTTATTTGGAATGAAATATTTTTATCTGTAATTTAATAATTGGTGAGAATCAAGAAAAAATGAACAAGCGAGAGCTACATGAAGAAAAGTCAGAGAGGAACTCAAAAGGCAAATAGAAAATACACGTACGACGTCTCAACTAATCATATTTCTATTCAAAATGATTGAAATAAACTGGTATAACACCTCTGAAATATTTTTTTGAATTGAATGCGTACATTAATGCAACATCAAGTTGGGACTACTCTTTATATGAATTACCTAATTAAAGAAAGAGTAAATACCCAAACTTGGATAATGTTGATCCATATTTTAGTTATCAAACTAAATCTGCTTAATTTAAACTTATCTAGTTTTTTCTCACATTACTTTAGTTGTATAGGCCAACAATGTATAGCTTTTTGGTACTTTGAATGACACAGTATCTATATTGTGTATTCTACGATCTTCAAAGGTATTCTCAAATTGTAGAGCACTAATATATACCCAACCATAAGAGTACTCAATTAATGATGTTTTGATGAAACACGACTCTGAACAATGTTAAATCTTATTTCTTCCTATAAAATGAGTGAAAATCTGTACTGTGTCATCTTCATTGAAAAAACATATTTTACATTGAATTAATATATTTACAAAACCATGCAAATGTGGTAAGCCTTGAATCAGTCCCTATCGTCTGTTTCTTTTTCTGTGTCTCCTGCTCGATCCCCCTTCTCCTCGTGATTCAAACTCTCGACTTTCCCCTCCTGTGTCTCCATTACCACCAGACGAATCTAGTCGAGCACCGAATCGACGGCCGAGAGATTCCATTGCATTCTTTGGTGGTGGGAGCGCTTCAGACTCTTTTGAAAGTCCCTTATCTCGAGACCTGTTATCATTATCATCCCGTTCTCTCTCACGGTCAAAATTAGAACTTTTGCCGGTTTTGGAAGGTTCAAAAGGTCGTAGCCGTTCAATCCCAGAAGTCGATAATCGTGCACCAAGCCGTCCGTCCAACCGCCGGTCATCATCACGTTTATCGCGCGAAGCTGGCTCACTTTCACGCACGGGCGTGCTAGATGCACCTGTTCTCTCAGCAAAAGAAGGGCGTTCAGATGGTCGAGCAGGTCCCCTTCCTTCCGCCCGTTCGCGTTCGCGTTCGCGTCGATCCCGAAACCGTTCTCTATCACCTTCTCTCTCTCGGTCGCGGTTCTCACGTAGTCTCTCGCGATCACGCTCACGATCCCTATTTTGGTCTCGTTCTCGTTCCCTTTCTCGTTCCCTCTCTCGTTGACTATCCCGTTCTCTCTCTCGTTCTCTATCCCGATCACGCTCGCGCTCGCGATCACGTTCGCGGTCTCTATCACGCTCTCGCTCGCGATCACGAGGTCCACTCAAACCACGACCATCTGAACCCCCCGGCTGGGGTCGTTCCCGCTCACGTTCCCGTTCATGGACCCGCAATCGTTCACGATCCATAGGTGGCCTTCTATCATCATCGTATTCTCGCCTCCGTTTTCGTTCTCCACTGGATGGTAGAGGTGTAGCATTGGCGCTAGATTGAACGGGACGGGATGCATTGTGACTGGAGCTGGTTTGTGTAGAGTTAGTGGAAGCATGACTGGCGTTAGATTCTGAGGTTGCTTGCTTTTGCCGAGAATTGACGGCCGCACCTTGTTGACTAGACCGAAAATTCCCACCACCAGATCTCGAATTGCGAACCGGGTAGTCGACTGTGCTTTTTATATAAACTTCAGGTATTGAAGGCGCTTGTGTTTCCGCAGCTTTCACTGTGTCTTGAATTTTGCTGTCCAGAACATCTACATCAAAACTCATATCTTCTTCACCATCATCAAATCCTCCAATGTCAATTCCAAAATCGTTGAAACTATCTTGCGCAACGTCCTCTTCAGCAGCAGGACTCTCCAAAGCTTCTTCCTTACTTTCGGATACAAGTGAAAACTCTGCAGCAGTATTGTCCTCAGCATGATCAGGATCAGAGCTTGAGGTTCGACTTTGAATATTGGCATCAGTTGAACCATGAAGAGCTTCAGTAGGTGATGCGGTCAACTTCTGTTTGTCGTGCGATTGTTCTTTTGACGGTAAAGGCACTGAAGGCGATGGTGTTCGAGATCTTACAGCATGCAGATCTGGCGATGTCACGTCGCGAACAGAGGCCACTGACGGTACACGGGTTTCAAGCCGTTCATCCACTTGCTCTCTTCCAGCTCGAGTATCAGCAGTTTTTTCATCAGTAGATTGTTTCCCGTCTACGTCCTTAACGTCTCTAGCATCAGAAAAGCGGTCTGGGCGTTCGGAGTGCCTTGACCTTTCGGATCTATCTGCCCGTTGACTGCGATCTGAATAATCTGAGCGCTCGCGATTCTCGAATCTTTCGAACCTCTCAGTCTTCTCACTTCTGTCAGATCGTTCAGATCGTTCCAAACGTTCAGATCTGTCAGATCGTTCCAAACGCTCTGCACGATCATGACGATCTGGCCTTTCTTTTTCTTCACGCTGCCCCTGTCGTTCTTGTCTTTGGCCACTGCGACTATTCTCTTCTCTTCGGAAATTACTTCTCTCGCTAAAAAGTTAACAGAGTGATTTTTCAACAAGAGCTAATCTTTACTTACTCGTTCTGCGTTACACGGTTTTCACGTATATTGCCGTTATCTCTACGATTCTGGACATTCATTTGACCCTGCGAAGACAGATTTGTCCGAGGTTGGGAGTTCTGATTATTCTGAAAACCTCGACCGCCGTCTCTTGGAAACGATTGCATATTCCGACCAGACCCCACTGCATTGCTGCCTGTTAGAAATCCCATATTCCGCCCAGGAGGTCCCCCTCGAACAGATGGCCGAGAACTTCGGGGTCCTGTAGGCGCATTAAGAAGCTCGATGGGTGTGTCAGCAGACACTACTCGTGTAGCGGTGGGTAATTGGTGTTGCTGGGGCTGTGAGTTTGAAGCAGGTGGAAAAGGCGGTAACGGTGGCGCTTGTTGGTTTGGTTTCTGATGTGGTTGTTGCTGTTGTCGCTGCTGCTGGGGGACAGCATTACTCTTCTCTAGCGTAGACGGAGGGGTGGAATTTGACTGTGTTTCAATGCTTGGTGTAAGCTCCTTGACGGAAGACGTAGTCTGCGTTATTCTAAAGTTAATTTCCTCATGCTCATTCTCTGCTGAAGCGACCACAACTGCGGAAGAAGTATAATCCCTTCCGGAGTTGAAACCATGAGATCTGAAACCATTCCCATTTGGTCCCTGGTAGTTACCGCGGTACTCAGAATTTATGTTGCCACGATTATCAAAATCTCCGCGACCGGCGTATCCACCTCCTCTTCTTACGTTGTATCCCGCACCGTTTCCAAGTCCATGTCCGTTGTTGAAATACATGCTCTGGGTATCATCCTTAAAATTAGGACCTCGTTCAGGCGGATGATGACGGTTCATATTAAACCGCGCGTTACCAGGAGGAAACTGTTGTTGCTGGTTCCAGTGTTCGAAGTTAGGATCGTCCATGTTGTTAGGTCCCGGTACGTTCATGTGGAAACCTTTTGCGGAAAAAGTAAGTTACTGGCCTTTCCTGTTGCCTTTTGCCGGGCATTTTCTGGCTTGTTGCTCAAATTATGCTACGCATATCTGCTTGCTATGAAGTAATTCAATCGGCTTGACTAATGCCAACGCAGCCCGTAAATTGACAAAACCAACATACTCCGGCAAATTCCATAAAGTAAAAACAGCGAATTTGCACTTACTGTGATTTTGTCCTCCCCAGTTTCTTCCTGCCATCCCATAACGCGGACCACCTTCTTCAGACTCGTATCTCATTTGAGCCATCGTTTTAGAGTTGACGCCTGATGGTGGAACTGATGATTGAAAAGGAGCAGGTAGAGTTTGGTTGACATTTCCCTGCTCAAACTGAGCTGGCTCTCGACTGCCTCCATCAGTGCGCTGAGGTGGTATTGAATGTTCTGCTGTATGTGGCGGCCGCTGAGCTTTCAGATTAGCAATTTCGGTATCTGACGACTGCCTTATTGGTTGGATTTGATGTGCTGCATTCTGACGATTAGCCGATTCTCGGCGAACTTTTGCAAGCGCATCCTTTTGGCGCTCCTCTGCATGTTTTAAAAAGACATCAATAGTGGTCCGCATTGGCTTATCATTAACAATCATGGACTCGTCTAAAGGGCTGAATCCACATCGAGGACAATTACTCGGAAGACTCGCTCGACCTACGCATCAACAGTAAGTATGACTTTCCTCGACATCAATTGACAATGAAAGATTCAGTGCCCAATGTAGATTTTGTCATAAACTTACATGATCCACAAATTGTCAGTTGACAGCAAGTCAACTTAACAGGATTTCTAGCAAGATTGCTACATTTGCCGCATCGCAGTCTTTGTGGGATCCTAAGAAGGTTATCTGAGCATATGTTCATGAACCACAGTTTGTTATTCAAAATTTCTCAATGAAGCGATTGACTTACTCCAACGCCGGCCCAGTGGACGCCATCCCTCGCGATCTTTGCACTAAACACCAAGAGATATAATCCCAGCCTTCACAGCGACAATTAATTCAACAAAGCGTCTATATAGTAGATTTTCGGCGCTTCAAAGCAGTAAGTAGAGTCAAATGTTTATTTTCTCTTTCTTCACTCAAACAATCGCTTTCACTCCGTTAAACCCCGCGTACTGCATCGCACTTATGCAAGTCACGTGGATATTTTGATCTAGTCTCAGCTCCTGAACGCAGTCAGTTTCTTTTCTTTCTCTTTTACGTCTGTTACAGTTGTTAATTTAAATGACATGAAGTCAGTACTCTGTGCTTGTAGCAAACCAAACGAATATTTAAGATGAAAACAATTTGTAACATTAAATAGATCTTTCTATGTACAAAAAACCCGTAACACCCCACTATCCCAAAAAAACACGTTCATAAAATTGATTAGAGTATTCATATTACTTGAAAAATCACCTGGAGTCAACACTCTCTGATCCTATATCTAAAATTGCACGTAACTCCTCAATATTGGCAAGCGTTTCCTGAAGTTCAAATGGTGGAGTGAATTTTTTGAGCCAAAGGATAGCTAATCTTATTATATCTCGCCAACTAATTGGTCCCGGAACACCATTACCGCGCAAATAAACCATCTCCAGTAAGTCTTCCGAAACAACAGTTCTTAACGACTCTGTTAAGTTTAGGCCTGTTAATCGCTGTCGTTGGACATATTCGCGAGGAATTGCTGGTGAAAGTAGAGACATGATTTTTGTGCTATCTGATTGATTCCTATCAATAGCGATCAAAGCAATATGGTGCACAAACATTTCAATCATATCAGCCTCTAAAGTAACTGAGCCAGACTGCATGCAATATTCCATAAGCGGCAAACAAGTTGCTAAATCATTACTGTAAAGAAAAGTATTGAATACGTGCTCAAAGACTTCAGAATTGTTATCCCAAGTTCCACTAGTTATCATCTCGATGAATATCGAACGAAGCTCGATAGGTGACAAGCTCGGAGAGTTTTGGAGTTCATCCAATTGCTTCTGATCTAATGTTAAACGTCGCAACAGTCTGGATCGTAATCGTTGTATTCGACGAAAAGTAGCCCAAATTAAGACATAAGTGAGTTTGTTCGGATGAATATCCTCTTTGGATAGTTTTTGAATCATATGGTAAACTCTCATTGAACGGTCATAATCATGATCATGCAATGCGTCAGATAGTAGACCATTGAGAAGAGCAATAGACGGCTTTATTTGCATCGCCTGGAGTCGTGATAGAAATTTATCAGCTTCATCGTTGGCTCCCCGTATCAGGTGATACTTTATGAAAAGTAAATAGTGGTCTGCCACTAATGGGCAACTGTGAGTAGTAGTATCAGTTGACTCTGCTCTCCAAACTGATTCCAATTTTTCTAACAGATCGATGGCCGTCTTGTAAGAATCATATCTTAAAGTTACTTTTAGAAAGTAATAAATCATGTGCGACGTAGGCTCAACACCGTGATCTAGAGCCTTCTGAAAACTGGAAATGGTTTCTTTCGGTCGGCCTAGCTCACTGAACCTTTTCATAGATAGTTCATAATACCGCTGCGCCGTTGTGCTCTTCTCTGAGAAAGTAGTTCCCAAGTCGAGCGCCCGAATGACGCCATTAACTTCAGCGCGTTCTGTGACACCTTTGCTGCGTGTGCTTGTTTTTGTATTTTTAAACACGGCTGAGACCTCACGTTTAGAAAGCCTTTGAATAAGCTGATAAAGAAATTCTTCTTGAAGACTGCCATTTAAAGCTTCATAATCTCGCACAATGCCTTCGGTGAGATCGGAGTAATCAGCATCTATGGCTGCTTTGGCACATGAAACCAAATACCTAAATATGTCATAGCGATACTTTTCTGTCTCTTCAGCGGTTTCGAGCTTAGATTCCATTTCAGTAAGTGTCTCAATAAGATTCTTGTAAACATTAACAGCTGCATCATAATCCCCAAATCTGCAGTATTGAACAAAAAACTTTCTTTGAAGCGAGGGCGATAGGCTACCTACGTATTCCTGTAACGTACGAGCAGCATCCATCGCCACTTCAACTCTACCTTGCTCCAAATACATCACAATACCTAGTTCCATCCACATGATTTTAAGTTTCATGTCGTTCTGTTGCGATGGATAGTATTTTTCCCAATATTTGAAAGCATCAGGTGATCGAATCATGCGTGTGAGCGCCAGTATGTAGTATCGCAGGCATTCATAGTCCAGCATATTATCCTTAGATTCCATGAAGTATAAATCACCAAGAAGCACTCCCATTTTATTTCGTGGTGGACCTCTAAGCAGCCGAGTCATATTTAACAGATATTCGTAGTTTTCCGTGGATATCATCGATGACACTTCTTTTTTCAAACTTGTTGATGTCTCTGGACTCATGACACGATTGAGTATTGCCCAGATCTTTGACGAAATTTCCCGGGAAGTTTCTGTAGTAGTTGACTTTATCGCTATTATCGCTGATTCAATAAATTGTACAACATCCTCAGGGTTCAAAAACTGCATCACGCGCAAAAAGTCTAAATGTAGTGGATCTTCTGGACCAGTCAACTCTGTTTGAGTGCCATGCTTGCCTGATGAATATCTGTTAGCTATCAATAATCGCAAAATGATAAATTTGAAAAGCCTACTTCTTGCAGTTAATTTGACCTTCGGACTCTCTTCCGTCGTTCCATCGTCCTTTGGCAGATGACTTACGGAGCCACTATCTTCATCATAGCGAGACTTTGTAATATTGAGCAATGATTTTGGTCTACTGTTATCAAATGCAGACACAGTAGGCACCAAAAACTCTTGGGCTTCATATGTTATAGCCGACGTTAACGCTGTTGATCTTACTTGATTGTATGGGAAAGCCCGCAAAGGCCGAAGATGTCCAGATCCTGAGGAGGTTCGCCATATAGTGAGCGCGCGATTTGCCTGCTGAGCTCGCATTATGACAACTTATAACCAAATTTACCCATCTAAGCTTTCAGAAGTCGCAAATGAATTATTTCTCGGTTAGTAATTAGCAAAAACAATGAGCTACCACGAAGAAGCAACTGACAGCAATATTTTAATCGCCATTGAAATAGTTAGACTTTTTAATTCTCCCAAATCGATGAGACGAAAGAACTGTTGGGTATTGTACTGTGCGGCTTATTGACCCCTGATTTTCGAATGTCACGCACCCTCGAATACTGCGACTCAAGTGTTTGCAAGGTATAATTACATTGTACGACTGAGATATCTGGACCCAGAACAGAAGGATGTGCCATATGCGAGGATGTCTACGTTGAACGAAATTTTACCGCAATTAGACTCAGTTGATCCTACATCGCAGGCGCGAGCGGTAGCAGTTCTCCAGCTTGCCGCACTTCTACAAAATGACAAGTCTGGCAAGACCGAGTCTGATTTGAAGTTTTACTTGGAAGGCTTGCTACAAACTGGGACCGAAAAGTCTCTGATGTTGGCATTTTCAATTATGACCTCACTGTTTCACATCAATTTGAGTCTTGCAAGCGAGCTTTTTGTTAGTGCTTCAAAGAGCAAAATGGATCATCTATCTGGCTCGCAGCTGACGACAGACCCACAGCTACAGGAAAGATTGTTGGATATGCTTTCTGCTGCATGTGCGAATAAAGAATGCCGGGCTAAAATTGAATCTAAGTTCACTAAGGAAATCACATCTGCTCTTGAATCGGAATCTACGTCACCTGCTGTTCAAGCCTTAGCCGCTTCAATCCTGATTAAGCTTGCAGCGACTCCTCGACCTCCTTCAGCGGAGAACAATAGTGAGCGACAAGAACAATTAGATGCTGATGTGAATACTTTAACCGATCTATTGCGTGATATTGTTATTTCGTCGAAAAACGATAATTCCAGCTTTGCTCATGCATTAGAGGGCCTTACATACTCCAGTTTGAATTATTCTGTCAAGAAGTCACTGATTTCTGATACTCAATGTATAAGGACTTTCTTGGAAATTCTGAAAGAAAAATCGCCTGTAAAGGCCCCACCATCCGTCAAATTTGGGATCGTCACTATTTTACAGAACTTAACCGTATACCCCGATCATCTCACCAAAGAGAAGGAACAGATAGCCAGGCTCCAGAAATACGCTAACCAAGGCAAGGATGGCAAAGACGAAGAAGAGAAAGTGGAGGTTATTACGCGGCGATGTAAAATCTTGCTGGATTTAGGAATCATTGCATCTCTTGCAGTTTATGCTCCAAGTGCCACATCAAATGGGCAGAAAGTTGTTGGATCGATAATGAGAAGTCTTGTGACTGAGAAATCCCATCGACCGCTAATAATGCAACAAGGTGGAATATCTATATTACTGACGGTGCTGAAGCCTGTGAAAAGTGTACCGGCTATTGATAATGGAGCCACAGGCAGCTTCAAAATGGCGACAGACGATCGGCCTAATTATGCAGCTGCATCCGCACTAGCTCGATTATTGATTTCGGTTAATCCCAACATAGCATTCTCTTCGCGAAACTCACCGACTACAGCTGTGAGCCCTCTCTTAATGCAGATTGATCTAACTTCGGATAATACAACATTGCTGGATATTTTCGAAGCTTTACTTGCGCTCACTAATCTTGCATCAATGGAGACTGGATCAGTGGGTGACGTTATTGTGTCTCGTGGATGGGATAAGATTGAGGCTTGCTTATTGTCTGACAATAAAATGATCCAACGTGCGGCTAGCGAGCTTGTGTGTAACCTCGCAGGATCACCTGAAGCAGCTGCAAAATATCTAGATGCAGAGGATAAATCACATTCAAACAGATTACGTATTTTGGTTGCATTGGCGGACTCTGAAGATCAAAAGACGCGAATTGGAGCAGCTGGCGCCTTGGCTGTTCTATCACAATGGGCGCCAGCAGGTGACGTGTTTATGAAAAGCGAGAAGAACGTAAAGGGAATTTTACATATTTTGGAAGACGAAGATCAAGATGTCTTGTTACGAGGTGCCGTATGCGTGAATAATTTGCTCAGTGGAGCGCAAGGAAACGCGATATTAGTTCCTGCTGCAAAGGAAATTAAAAGATTAGACGGGCTTACGATTATTGAAAAAACTTTACAGCGAAAAGCACTCGACGAGCAAGTGAGAGAGGCTTTAGAGGATTCAAAACGGAGGATTTTGTCAGTCTAATGGAAGTATGCCAGTCTGCAGTATTTGGTTGTATATCCCGTGTCCGTAAATCTTAGCGCGTTACCCGAATCGTGCTGTAATTATAGAGACACACTTATTTGCTGTTTTGTGGAGCGCGAATCATGCTTCATGCTGCCGTCCATTTCCAATTGAAAAGAAGAAGGCGACATTGAAAGTTACTATCAATTGTGGTCAGACGAAATGTCACGTACGAATACTTAAAATAAATCAAGAGTAGGTACGGCATCCGTGCCTTGAAATAAGATTCAGATCGCGCGGCGCGTCGTCGCCTCAGGCTACTCCTGAGTTCACAACTGCACAATTGAAGTGATCAGGTTTCCCCAATTGCATCTTCAACAGAAAGACACTGCTCAATATCAGTAGATTTCGGTGATTGTATATAAGAAAACAAATTAAAGATGGCGTCACCTACCTTTTTTGCTACGATGAAGAGATCGTTTGCAGATGTACCTGTTGTTGACGGTAAAGTCAGTACCACTGAGTTTCTCGAAGCTGCAGAGTCTCTTGTTTCCATGTTTGGTAAGTTTGTCCTTTTATATTAAGACTGACTTCTTTTTGAGATCAGACGCTAATTGGCTATAGATTTGCTTGGATCAGCGGCATTCAGCGTGGTTCAAAAGGATATGACTGGAAATATCAAGGTATGAGATCAACTATCACGTTCCTCATGAATAATGCTCATAAACCCAACACAGAAAATCCGTGACAGACAACTCGCAAATCCTGCCATTTCAAACACACTTCAAGATATTGTGTTATCTGAAAAGGTCGAGAAAAACAAGACTGCAACTCAGGGTCTTTTATGGCTCACACGGTGCGTTCCCATGTTGTATTAATCTATGTTAACTATGGTGTTAATGATGTTCGATAGAGGCTTACAATTCACTGCTGTCGCGTTGCGAAAGAATGTCGACTCTGACGAGGAACTCACTGAGAGTTTCACTAAGGCTTACAGTGAGACTTTAATTAAATTTCACAGTATAGTCGTTCGACCGATCTTCAAGGTATATAACCTTTTGGCTAAATTTGTTATTTTTTAAGCTAACAATGTAATAGCTGGCAATGAAAGCAACACCATATAGAGCTGATTTCTACGCTAAACTAGGAAGTGATCTGGCATTGGTTAAAGAACAATTGTTGTCTTGGCTTGCAGCTCTTGAGCATATTGTCAAAGTTATTCAAGACTTTTATGCGTCTGGAAACTATGGCAAGGGATTGTAAGATTGTACAATATAGCAATTAGACAAAAGGGTTCATGTTTATACAATGTAATTAAATCAAGATGACGTATATATTACATGGCGTATATAGTATGTGGTTAGATGAGAGAAATGTTGTATTGGACTATGAGTTTCTGATCGCATTTTTGGGCCTGTATATGTATAGTTGACGAATCCGTTCAATCCGAGCTTTCCGTGCCATATCCAACTTATCTTCATCTTTTTCATCAACATTTTCGTTTGCACCTGGTGATTCTATTGAATCGACATGTTCGTGACTCGTAGTATTCGACGCTTTTTTCGAACTTTCGTTTAATATAGTAAGCAGTAGACGCCACGCAGGCTCAGGTCCAATTATAGAAGTAACCCAAGCGCAGTAGTCAGAATGTTCATCTTTCGCGTTAAAGATGACATTATCAAGTTGATGAAGTGATTTTGTCGCAAAACATTCTCGACAAGAGATAGTTTCAGATTCATGATCAATTTCCCATCCCATAAGTGCAAGAATTAGTGATCTTTTGATTATATCTGAATCGTGTGTATTGTGACCGTAGATTTCATAGTCGCGATATGAGGATAAAAGAATCGATATGTCATCTGGCTGTAATGTGTCGCAGACAGTAATGTTCTGGATGAAAGAAGATGATAAAGCTTTCTTGAGTCGACTGAGAAATAATCTGCGAGATGCCGCCAAGTCCAGCGATAATGATATTCCGTATAATTTCTCTATTGCTAATTAGCAAGTAACCTGACATGAATATTTCTTACATACCATCACAAACACGCCGTCGCCATAAACATTTCTCTTCATGTTCTCTTCTAGCTCTTGTCATTTCTAAAGCCGGCCGTGATGTTTCATTGCGTACTGCGTTTAGATCAAACAAATACTTTTGTTTGCAAAGTAGACAAACAATCTCGCATTTCTGACCTTGAACGCACCGCCAACCGGCGCGCGCCCATAATAGTGGTGATGAAGCAGGCTCAGCAGGGTCGTATGTCCAAGTTTGAGGTGTAAATGTGGCTAAGCGGGAAAGTAGAGCATCGCGACTGTAAGGTGAGTATGCTGGAAATGTTCGGTTTTGGCTGATAATTTGATCGCGAATGGAGCCATCGTTTGCAAACAGAGATAATTGTCGCCGGAGAGGCGTTCGTGTTGGTATAGATGGTGACAATGGGCTCTGATCCGATAGTAGAGATTTCCTTCTACGGGACTCTTTCTCCGCCCGTTGTCTTTTGAATCTTTTCGAAGGCGAATAAGGAAGAGAATGAGGGGATTTCAATGAATTGGGTTTCGAAGCGGAGGTGAACGGATCGATAAGAGTGAGGATTTTTGTGATCCTAGCCGTAGACTCAATTGGAGGTGGTGTACCTGCTGGTGATACAATCGGGGACGAATTAGACATCACCAAAGTCATTGGTTTGAAATGAGTTTATGATACAAGATGTAATCAATATAGAATCAATGACGATGTAGTAGTAATTTGGGTATCGTGAGGCTCGAGCTTGGGAAATTATTCAGACATCTTCAGCAACTCTTGCAATAAGCTGTATGCAACCAAGGACAAGACAATTTTTGGTTGTATTAAGTTTTTTGATCTGTTTATTATTTGGAATTGGAGCTCAGTTAAACTGCTCAAATTCATTATCCACATTGCAGTGCTTCAGACAATCCTTCTCATCACAAAAGTTTATTTCCAATCTCCAACGACATCTCCAAAGTCAGCTTTCTTCTTTCAAATATAGTACTACTTCCAAGACAAACATGGCTTTTGAGAAAGAACTGAGAATTGCTCAGCTTGCTGTTGAGCGTGCGTGTAGACTTACAAAACTCGTCGCTGATTCGCATCAGACTGGAAGTGTTTCCAAGAGCGACCATTCTCCTGTTACTGGTATTATTCATTGAGGAATGGAACTGAGATATGTGCTAATAGGTTTTTAGTTGCGGACTTTGGTGCCCAAGCTGTAATTATTGGAGCTTTGCAGAAGGCATTCCCCGAAGATCCTGTCGTTGGAGAAGAAGACTCGTCAATTCTTCGAGGAGATGCAACTTTGCGTGAGCGTGTGTGGTCGTTGATTCAAGAGAGTTCAAAAGATGAATTCACTACTGAAATTGGCGAGATTCCCTCAGAGGACAAAATGCTTCAATACATTGATTGGGGAAAGTTTGAAGGTGGAAAAGTACCTCGTATGTGGGCATTGGATCCCGTTGATGGTACAAAGGGATTCCTTCGAGGAGGTCAATTTGCTGTTTGCCTTGCGCTTATTGTCGATGGAAAGGTCACGGTTGGAGTTATTGGATGTCCTAACTTAGCTATTGATCCCAAGGACGAGAGTAAAGGCAACGGGGTTGTCTTTTCGACTACAAAGGGAGAAGGAGCCTTCTGCGTAAGTATTCTATGACTTATTTACTGGATGAGTGCTAATAGGTTATAGCGTGCACTTGGTACACCATTGGACTCTGCTACTAAGATTTCGATGGCTAGTATCAAGGACACTAGCTCTGCGTCTTTCTGCGAGTCAGTTGAAGCTGGTCACAGCTCACATGGGCAGCAAGCTGAGATTGCAGGATTACTCGGGATCAGCAAACCCTCAGTACGAATGGACTCACAGGCCAAATACGCCAGTATTTCGCGCGGTGATGGAGATATTTATCTCCGTTTACCAGTCAGTGCGACATATGAGGAAAAGATTTGGGATCATGCGTCAGGCGAACTGTTGGTCGCTGAAGCAGGCGGCGTAGTGACTGATATGCACGGCAATGCGCTGGATTTCACAAAGGGACGCACTTTGAGGGATAACAAGGGAATCGTTGCTGCTTCTAAGGAGATTCACGCCCAAGTGTTGGAAGCTGTGCAGAAAGTGCTGGCAAAGGACAGCTAGGATGCGGATATAGAGTGCAAAAAGTGCAGAATGTAGATTTCCAAAAAAAAAGAAACGTATATACAATATATTATTATGATACAAACAGAAATGAAATGCTTTTATTTGACAGACTTGCTCTTCAATTTGATCGTTTCGTCGTTGACATAAATACCCTGAGAAGTTAGTAAAACGGCCAATGAGCTAAAAGATTCAATAGACTTACCTTTCCCTTGTATGGCTCTGGCGGCTTGTACGATCGTACAGTGGCAGCAAATTGAGTAACGAGCTGTTTATCTGTACTCTCAAGTAGAACACGAGTTGGTTGTGGGCAGATAGCTGTGACTTTCTCGGGCAGGTCGAGGACTGTAGCTCCGGTCTGGCCGACTTTGATAGAGAGCTGACGACCGCCAGCGAGTAGCTCAGCACGATAACCGGTTCCGACAAAGGTAAGCATGACATTGTGGCCGAGAGTCACGCCGGTGACGTGGTTTTGAATGAGCGAGCGAAGAGTGCCCCACATCTGTCTCTGATGGTCGATCTTGCTGTCTTGCACACGCACTTCAAGCTTGCGTCCGGAATCGACAAGCTCAAGACGCGCATACTCAGGCACGGAAACATGACCCACGCCGCGAGGACCGGAAATCTGCAACAAAGGTGTGGTTGTGCTGTGGAAGTCAAGAGCGAGGTCTACTCCGTCGGGAATCAGCACTGGCGCAGAGCCAATGTGCGAGGAGAGTATTGAAGATGCCGAAAAGGCGCGAGTAGCCGTTGTCTTTGCCGTTGCCGAGGCAGCACGCTGCAGCAGGCCTGCTCTTGTCCGGACACACTGCATTGTTTTCGGTGTACTTGTTTTTGCTGGCTTTCCACTTTAAATTTCTGGTTTTTGCCAAATGCAAATTCCGAGAGCGCTGAGAGCACAAGTGCGCCAACCACGGTGTTCTGCGGCTGACAGCGGCTGTGCCGTGTGGCGGTGCGCGTAATCGGGAGCGCAGGGGCGAGGCGAAAGAAAGAAACGCAAGAAACGCACTCTTCTCGCTTTCTTCGCCCCGCCCGCGCGCAGTCCGAAGCCCTTTTCCTCAGACCGCAGCGCTCTTTCGCTTTTTTCGCCTTTTCCCGTTCCGCGTTCCTTTCCCGCGTTTTCTTCTCTTTCTCTTTCTCTTTCTCTTCCTCCTTTTTCGCTCTTCCTTCCTCTTTTCTTTTCGTCCCCGAAATGGCCCGGCAGATCAGCGATACCCGCCGCAAACTCGTCATCATCGGCGACGGTGCTTGCGGCAAGACATGTTTGCTCATGTGCGTTCATATCTGATTTTTGTTTTTGTTTTTTTGGCGTGTGTCGCGTGCCGTGTGCTGGAGGTAGTTGGAAAGCAATCGGCGGCCACAAGAGAGTCTTTCGCACAGCGGCATTTCCTGCCGTGTCTTCCTTTATGCTATCTGTCTATCGCTATTGTTATCACAATCTATTATATCAGCATTGCAGTTGCTGTTATGGCTGTGTGAATTGGTTTCGCGCATGTGTCGATTAGGATTGCAGTTGCAACGTGTATTGCTTCTGTGCTGTGTGTATATGTGTGTGGTAGCAGCTGCCCATCGTGCGTTGTTATCAAGTCTACAACCAATACCTACTTGGAGCATCTGCAAAATCAGTCTGAGTTACTTTTACGGATTTGTCGTTATCGATTCTTTGACTTGTTCCACAGAGTCATATAATTTCAATTCTTATGCACAGCTTATACAACATTCGCAGTCACCTCAATGCGCTTGTTACTGCGCCGCACGAAACACTGTTACAGATACACAGCATAGCTTTCTCTTAGTGTGGCCTCAGATATCTCCAACTGCTCTCCAATGCAGGCCCTGATACTGCTTTAGCTTACTCGTTTTCATCTGCTGACTGTCTCTATGTAGTGTCTTCTCCAAGGGTACCTTCCCTGAGGTATCTTTCACAGCGTCCTTTATTCGTTCTTAATTGATCACGTGCCAACTAACTTTTTCTCATCTTAACAGGTTTACGTTCCTACTGTTTTTGAAAACTACGTCGCCGACGTCGAGGTCGACGGCAGACACGTCGAGCTCGCCCTTTGGGATACTGCTGGTCAGGAAGATTACGACCGTCTCCGTCCCCTTTCCTACCCTGACGCCCACGTCATCCTCATTTGCTTCTCCATCGATTCTCCCGACTCTCTCGAGAACGTTCAAGAAAAGGTCGGTTTCTATTTTGTTTGGCTGTATGAACCAGCAGAACTAATGCAATGGTGAAATAGTGGATCACAGAGGTTTGGCATTTCTGCCAGCAAAACATCCCCGTCATTCTCGTCGGTTGCAAGAAGGATCTCCGCAACGACAGCAAGACTATCGAAGAGCTTCAAAAGACTTCCCAGCGACCTGTTACCCCCGAAGAGGTTTGTTTCTCTATGATTAACCTTACTATCTCATTCCTAACATTTTTACTGCTATAGGGTCAGCAAGTTGCCGAGAAGATCAACGCCATCAAGTACCTCGAATGCTCTGCCCGAACACGCGAGGGTGTTCCCGAAGTTTTCGAGCACGCCACCCGTGCTGCTCTTCTTGAGCGTTCCAGCCCCAAGACTAGAAAGCCAAAGTGTGTCATTTTGTAATATAAAACGTTGCGTACCAGAGAACGCCTGCAGACCGCTCAAGTGTAATGTTTGTCTTTTGAAAAGACTATGAAAAAATTAGGACGTTACGGAGTATTATCATGACTTAATTCCAGCTTCGTTTTCTTTTCTTCTTTCTCTACCTTTCTTTTTCTAGTTCACGCTTCGTTGCGCGCTCGTCTCACTTGGGTACTTGAATGAACTTGTTTATATCTTTTTTTCTATTTGTTTCTATTATTTTATTTCGTTGTGTTTTCCTTGATTGTATCTTGCGTGCGTGTTTTTGCTGTCTCTTTTTATTTATTATATTTATCTTCTACTATATTATGTTGGACTGAATATCCTATTTTTTCATGTTGCTATTTGCACTAGTCGCACAAATATGATGTATACGAAACATAAATTGATTTAAGGCTTTGTTCAATTAGTTATATGAGTTGACTGATTGATCTCGGTTGTGATGTGTGCGAGTAGAAAATTATCCGTACTTGTATCCCAGGTTATTGTTAATGCATGACATGGCAAACCTGCGTGTACTTCTTGTCTGCTCCGCTCTTCGCTGCTAGATTTAACACAAAACAAACACTCAAAAAAGCGCAGACTTTAATCTTTATCACTTTATCGCAATACACTGTCACAATAAAAGTGTGCGCTAAAGAAATATAGTTTTCAAGCTCACCAGAATATTTGTTTACAACCAACTCGATTTATGCTGTGTTGCTAAGCCAACGGCACAAACAGCTATTTGCCTATGAATTATGCCACAAATGCTGTGAGTATTGGCTATTGTTCTGCAACCCTATTATCTACCAGTCGTGTTCGCAATCAGCCTTCCCGCCCACTTCTGACTTGTGTAATCAGTTTCTTGGCTGAACTCGAGTATATTCTCCTCCTGTATTGTGGCGTTGGTCTTGAATATAATCTGACTGAAACAGTATAATTCGTGTTTTTTTTTGCGTGTGCTAAACGCAATCTGACGCGCTTCGCAAGCAACATTACGCGCTTGATCGGATATGTATAACATTAACAGCTATCACCGGCATGTTTTCACTGGAATAATACTCTGCAATGACTTGAATTCTATTTACTGTTTACATTCTATTACACAGTGTTGGTCGTCTACTTGGTCATTAACTTAATAGTAGATAGCAGATTCGAACGTCATTTCTCACGCGTCACAGACGCGTCAATTTAGTGGCTGAGGAATCGGTCCCCACTTCATTACAATCTTTTAACAGCGTACTTATAGATTTGGAAATGTCACCGAAATTATGAGATTTACGAGCATATGTTTTTATTTAAGTTTTGGCTATTTTAGTATCTCAGCGCTAACCTGCAGTTATTTTCTCCAAGCTGTGCGCTTTGACTTCAGTAATACGACTGAGCTGGAAAAAGCGAGTGAAACTTGCTGCTGACTTTTATGCAGGGCAAAGTGTTGATTGACGCCGCACTATTCTGCAGTATAACGGTCTGACAATTTGTGTACTGTGTTCAATCGCGTAATACGTATCCTACCGCCGTGCATATACCCTCAACTATCCCTGCTCAGAACCGATTCACAAAAATCACGAGCGCGTATACAACGTTTTGAGGATACATACTTGATACTTGACCCTTTTACTTACTGCATTTGGCGACGGTTGCACAACGTGTCTCACTTCATGAGATGTCTCACTGCAAGTCACATTTTTGGGTTAGTTCATGCTGACACAGTGGAATCTTACACTTTGTTACGAAGTGAATTGCACATGCGCCAGCAATACGCTTCTGTAATGAAAATTGGTGGTTTGCTCAAATTCTTTTCAGCGGCTCTGTTTATATTGTTTACGTTGAGGCTGTTAACTCAACAATGTCATTGATGGAGGCATAGCACAAAGTGATAAGACCATATTCTTTTTCATTTATGAGCACGGCAAAGTTTATAGACAAAGCTTGTATTTTTGGTTGTTTTTGGTACTCGATTTGTTGATTGTCATTGTCCCAGTTGTGATCAAAGTACCAGATTTTTTTATATTATCCCAGTTTTGACTCACTTCCGAAAAATATATTTTCCGAGCATGTGACTATTATTTTCTTGCTTCGTTTGTCTTATATCTGACTACAATGTCTTTCATTTGATAATTTCTGTGTGGTATTTACTGTGTTATGAAAATACTACCTGACTTCTGTTTATCTTTGATCATTATTATTTCATTCGCAATATCTGCTTGTGCTCTCAGTCAAAATCTGTCAATCATATCAAATGCAGCGTAGGAGCTGCTCAAGCAATTGTACATATCAAAGCTTTTTATCAATGGTATCCGAGAGCTTCGATTTACTTTTAAAAAAACTAAATACCTACAGTGAGTATATTGTGATACGGTGATACCCTTTACTGTCTTTTGGCATTCGAACACAAATAATGTCTGGATTTCCTCAAATTTTAAACTGAATTTGTTTCACTTGTCTCTCCACCACATTAAAGTTTCTACATTTTGCTTTTTTTGTTTTATGGTCAATAGGGCTAAAATTTTAGAAGATGTTTTTTCAATCTGGCAACCATGAAGCAAATCCAACTTCGGCTATGACTATTTGTTAAATCATTTCACTACTAGGCTAGACACAATGTGCATCACTAACGATTTCAATTTTCATTGCTTCCTAGCATCATTTTTTATTAATACAGCTCAGTCAATTTTTTTTCAGTTTAACGTTTTTGAGAATTTGGGTGCGACAATGCTCTTTGGGCTTAATTCTCTATTATCTTAAAGGTGAATTTCTTCATCTCGTGAAACTTGAGTGCAGGTGTCTTATTGAAAAATTATCAGGAGACAGTTTGATTATTTTTTATTTCTGCTTTCCTAAATTGTCACTGCTTGGGACGCCTTTTTCATTTACTATTTATATCCCACAGCACAGAATGATTGGCTGATCATAATGAGGAAAAGCAAGTGTCTTTTTTTTATCATGATGCATAACGCATCCAAAAGATGTTGCTATCATATTGGGAGCAATACTACACAGATACAGTTTATGCTTGATTCACCAGACTTTTTTTCATATAAACCTCAAGTTTAGAGAAACATGGTACTGAAAAGTGAAAAGAATACAAATTTTCAACCTAAGAATTTTTACTTAACATATTTGCAATGCTTATTAGGTCTTGTCAAATCTTTTTCAAAAATTTCTCAAAACTGACTCATGATCAATCCATACACTTACTGATTGTATCAAAACAAGTTGAGGAAGTTGATAGTGAGCGAAGAGCTGCAAAAGGATTTTGACATGCCAGGACAGTGATTACTACAGCACCAGTGTTGCATAATTACACTCTCAAATGATATTTTATGATCGAGACTGATGTGTCTCAGGTAGCAACAAGTGCAGTACTTTTGCTAGAAGGTCACCCTGTGGCATATCTTTCAAAAGAGTGTGACAGACATAAACTAGATTGCTACAAATTGGTGGATGGTCTCATATTTTCGCAATTGCAAAATTTCACAATAAGAAGATTATGCAAGTTTTCTACAAAACTGCAAACGAAAGTCTTACAAACAGGTCGTGATACACCAACAACAGCGCATCCAGGTATTCATGACATGCACAGCGTATTGGCTGAAGAATTTTATTGGTATACTATCTATTTCGCGCACATGCATGAGTGCGGACCCGCTATGGGTGTAAATGAGATTAAGTAGCGAAGCCCCAACACACTTTTGACAAGTGCCACCTAGGCTACCATCTCACCCCGCCGACCAATCGACTCAAATTGCCACCTCTTACATTTTCGAATGCACCTGGCTTTCTCTGAACTTTGCTGCCTCATGTTCGCAATTGGCAAATCCCCCACAGTGTCTTCTTGCGCGTGCTGCAAAGTAACACCAACCCTTCACTGAAACCGCTCCTTCAATCACTTTTGCAACCACAGAACCGCTGGGAATCATTTGGTGACTTTTATCTCTCTGTTTTACCCCAACAACATCTGCCGCATACTTCAATTCACAGTTTAACGCGCGAGGCCCTGTAAACTGTGCTTCAAACGCCATCTCTATGCTCAGCCTCCAAATTAAAATCTTTCCTTATCGACTGCGTCTTGGAAAATGTTTACCTTGCATTAGTCCCTCATGTCGAATTGGTCACAGTTCTTCTCTCTACCGGTCTGCTGATGTACCTTCAACACCATTCACTTATTCTTCAGCTTGCAGAACAGACTGAGAACTTCACTGCCTTTGCTGATCTCCTTTCTTCTCGTGACATGTTTATGTTTGTGTGTCAGCAAAAACATTTGCAAACAGACACAAATGTGTCAGATTGGAACTCAGTACTCACATCAACAATTTTACAAAATTGCAGAGACAGATACAACATCACTTTTTTTACAACATTTGACAACAATTTTGGGTTTAAATAGTGTTAGTGTTACCTGCCTCTGTCTCAGGGAAAAAAAACAATTTCTGCTAGTCAAGCTAGCTTTTGTGTATTAGTTGAAAATATGCTTTATTGGCTTTTGAACAGAGCTGCATTTTACAATTTCAAGGCTTTGACTGCAAAACTTAGATTTGTTAATGTAAAAGTCTGCTCATATCATTCATATGAACTGGCACAATTTCATACAGTCTAAATGACGAAAACTTGATAACAGCAATCTCGTGCAGTTTACATATCTAAAACAATGTTCAACAAGTATTGCTAGAACTATTAAATGGCGAGTTTAATTCAATCTTAGTTTGTTCTATGTCATTCATGAACAGCCAGTGCAATGTTTAAAATACATTGATTCAAGAACAAATCTATGACCTTAACCTAGAATTTACATACTCCTAATAAATAAATTCGAAGGCACAAATGCTATTCAAAACTTTATTGTAGAGTGCTAGCAAAGTAAAACTTCCCCCAGAATAGCGTCTTCCAGGGTATTAGAACATTGTACATATTTTTATTACCATTTGTCGAGTGTTCACAAGATACAGATATTTTGATCTAAATCTGTAAAAGTCATTATGGATGAACGAGGTCCTCCACGAGTGAAGAATAAGGCACCGGCGCCACTTCAAATCAGTGCCGAACAAATTCTTCACGAAGCATATGAAAGTCGAGAGTCTGCCCTGCAAGTTCCCAAGCAGCGTATCGCTGATCTTGAAGAGGTACTGTGTTCTTGATATTTTACTCTATGAAGAAGTACTAATGAAGTTTGGTTTAGCTTCATGAATTTCAAGGGCGTAAACGGAAAGAATATGAAGATGCGTTACGAAGAAACCGATTAAACATTAATCAATGGGTCCGTTATGCTCGATGGGAATTGGAGCAAAAAGAATACGCCAGAGCACGATCAATTTTTGAGCGTGCTTTAGAAATCGAGCCAACAGATGTGCCGTTATGGCTAAAATATATTGAATCAGAAATCAAAGAGCGAAATATCAATCATGCTAGGAATTTATTTGATCGCGCAGTTACTTTACTGCCTCGAATTGACAAGTTGTGGTATAAATATGTTTCTATGGAAGAGGCTTTGACCAATGTGAGCGGAACAAGACAAGTCTTTGAACGGTGGATGGAATGGGAGCCAGAACCGCAAGCATGGTTAAGTTATATTAATATGGAGAAACGGTATGGTGAAGTTGAGCGAGCACGAGCGATTTTTGAGCGATTCACCATTGTTCACCCACAGTCAGAAAACTGGATAAAATGGGCACGTTTTGAAGATGAGTACGGGACAGCCGAAAATGTGCGGGAAGTATATGCTACTGCTGTAGATTCTCTTCGTGCTGCAGGAGACGAGTTCGTCGATGAAAAGTTACTGGGAAGTTGGGCGAAGTGGGAAACAAAACAGAAGAACTTTGAAAAGGCACGAGAGCTGTATAAACTCGGACTTGATACTCTTAGTCGAGCGAACAGCATGAGGCTATACAATGAGTACACGGCATTTGAGAAACAATACGGCGAGCGGGAAGGAATTGAAGATGTGGTATACAAGAAGCGAAGTGTAAAATATGAGCAGCAATTGACGGAAAATCCCCAAGAATACGATACCTGGTTTGCATACCTTAGTATGGCAGAAGAATCAAATAAAGGTTCGGAAGAGATCCGAGATCTCTATGAGCGGGCTATCGCTAATGTTCCACCGACAAAAGAAAAACGACACTGGAGACGGTATATCTTTTTATGGATAAGGTATGCAATTTATGAGGAGTTGGTAACAAAAGACTTTGCACAAACTCGGGAGGTGTATAAAGCATGCTTGAACTTAATACCACACAAGGAGTTCACATTCGCAAAGATATGGTACATGTATGCATGTTTTGAAATTCGAAGGAATAATTTGGCGGTCGCTCGAAAGCAGTTGGGTCTTGCTTTGGGTAAATGTCCAAAGCCGAAGCTTTTCAAAAATTACATTGAGTTGGAAATGAAACTACGAGAGTTTGACCGATGCAGAAAACTTTATGAAAAGTTCTTACAGACTTTCCCCAAAAATTCACAGGCGTGGCTTGATTATGCAGAGTTGGAACAAATGCTTGGTGATGAAGACAGAGCCAGAGCAATTTTGGAGCTTGCAATGTCTATTCCCGGCGTAAATCTGGAGCAAGCAAATAATGATGAAGATGACCAAGAGGAGGAAGAAGAAGAAGAAGCAGAAATAGAAACGACTGACGAATGAGGTGTACGATATTAGTTGTTCTATAGGATTATGTACAGTATAGTGGAGTCTAGTAAATCTCGTAAACAAATAATTGCAAATATCTCATCCTATGTGATCCCAAAATTCGACGTATTTGTCCATGTCTATATCGTATACCATTGCACCAAAAGCCAAACTTGCTCAGCGTACGCAGATAGACCCAGCCATCAATTGAGGGCGTTCCTATAAGCTGGCTTGCGACCGTTCCGATTGTAAAATTAATGATGTCTATTGCTGTGTATATTAATTATAATTAGGCTTCTGCGACTTCTTTCTGTGCTTCTTCGAATCGCTTCATGGCCGCTTCTGCTTCCAAGAATGCTTCGTCTGTTAGGATACCGTCCATTTTGTTTTCTATATTGTCAAGCATTGCTTCCAGAGCCTGATGAGAAAATTAGTAGTTGTCACATACTCTCAATTCTGAACATACCTTAGCAGCACTTTCTGCCTTTCTGATTTCCTCGTAAGCCTTTGCTAAGTCGGTGCTTGCGCTGGCAGGCGACGAGGCGTCACGGGTTGAAATGTGTTCTTCAGAAGTCATTGCATATAGTATCACTTCGCCTAATCTCTAATAATCTGAATTGTTTGAAGTGAAATTACTAGAGAGCCTAGAAACAGCTTGATGACTTTCAAACAGATAGACTTTCTTATCCAGCGGCGATAGCAGTGCACTGGATCCAAAATAAGATAGTTTGGTCAAATTACACTTTTGAGCTTATTAAGAATCCGTGCTACTTCACCCATTTTACGACTTTGAGTAGATGATCTTTTCGGGAAGGTCGTGGGGCTCGTAGCCCACTACCTCGGCAAGTTCTAAGGTCACGTGCTTAGTAATTTGAGCGACCCCACACCGGCTTTGCGTATGAATAAACGAGGTTTATAAGCCGCGATAAGTTTGCAGCTCTCGTTTTTTTTTGTCCAGAGCTTATCTTTGTTGGACACTAATTTTCACTTGGAGTTTCGCAGTCTTTTTTTACTGCTTCCACTGCAATTTAAGAGCAACAACGTGACACAGACTTGCTTCAGCTTCGGCATCTCGTCGGACGCTCTCTTGTGACGTCAGACAAGGCGACTGTTCTGTTTTTCGCGGTTTTCTTGCGTTCAATTTAATATCGAACAAATCTACCAATATGTCAGGAGCCGAGTGCTCTGTTGGACGCAATCCGCTTGCTCAGTTCACCAAACATGTTGGCGAAGACCGTTCGCTGCAACGCGACCGGCTCGCTGCTTCCGGAGGCGTTATCGGATCGAATGCTCCTGGAGCAGGTATGCGATCTGAAATGCGACCACTCAACGATGCGGACCGAGATGTATGTGTAATATACGGAGTATAAAGCGTTTTATGTGAGAAAGAAACAAGTAGCTAATGTAATTGCAGCTGATGGCCCGATTCAACAATATGAGTATGGAACAGGCTAGACACGACTCTCCGACTCATTTCGATCTGGCACGGCAACAAGGCTCCGTACCATTACCAACAATGGCATTTGATCGAAGCGGGATTTCCCGAAATGCGAGTTGTTCTGCTTCGCCCCATGTAGCGGGTGGTAATGACTGGGCTGCTCAGTACGGACATCCACAAAGTTCACGATGGAGCCAAACACCTCAGCAACATTCGTCACCAGCGAACTGGAGTCAAGAGTTTTCTGGCCCAACTATGACTACCGCAACTTCAGCAATGAGTGGGTACAGTGACTCGCAGCAATACTACGGAATGGGAGCACCTATGAGCAGGCCTATGGGTGCTATGTACAATGCTGGTATGATGAACAACTTTCCCTCATTCATGGGCGCTACATCGAATTTGCCTTTGGCACAAGATAAAGGCAAGGAAAAAATCGTGGAACTCGACTCTGCCGACTGGGAAAGACAGTTTGCAGCAATGGAAGCTGCTCAGAATCAAGTTGAAGAAAGTGTGACCGCAGAAGATCCCGTGGAAATAGAAAACAGGGATCGAGAAAATGACATGCATAAATCATTTAGTGGAGAGACTCTTGACGAGTCGTTTCATGGTGATTTTGAAAACATCTGGCGTGGAATTCATGAACAGCATATTCAAGATGGAACTGCTTCTCAGATTGGGCATGAGAATAACTTAGACCCTACCGTTGATAATCTTTTTGGAAACGAGAGGTTTCTAGATGCTTCTGATATTGCAAATCCATTTGCGAAGGAGGATGAGCCAGAGTTGAAAATGCCGTGGGATAAAGACTTTGAGGAGTACGCGACCGCCAGATCCGATTCTGGTGACTATCATTACGAAAGTGAAAATCATTTTCTTGAGGAAGACACCGCAGACCCATTTCAAGAAGGTGTACGTATTATGGAATCTGGTGGAAATCTAAGTGAAGCAGCTTTAGCATTTGAAGCAGCTGTGCAAAAAGATCCTCAACATGTACAAGCCTGGAGCTTACTTGGTGCGGTTCAGTCACAAAACGAAAAAGAGGACCCCGCTATTCGGGCTTTGGAGAGAGCGGTTCAGCTTGATCCCTCAAATCAGCAGGCGCTAATGAATTTGGCGGTATCCTACATCAATGAAGGATACGAAAATGCAGCTTACGCTACACTTGAGAAGTGGATTGCAACAAAGTATCCGGACATAGTGTCTCAAGCTCGAGGGCAGCAACCACAACTAGCCGATTTAGACATTTTCCGTCTACATGAGCGTGTGACTGAGCTTTTCATCAGAGCCGCTCAATTATCACCCGAGGGGATGTCAATGGACGCTGATGTGCAAGTCGGACTTGGCGTGCTTTTCTACGGCAGCGAAGAATACGATAAGGCCGTCGACTGTTTTACTGCAGCTTTAAGTGTAAGACCTGATGACCCGTTGTTATGGAATCGGTTAGGTGCGACTTTAGCAAACTCAAGGCGATCTGAAGAGGCGATTGAAGCTTACTACAAGGCGCTAGAGATAAGGCCATCTTTCGTGCGTGCTCGGTATAACTTGGGAGCTTCGTGTATCAATATTGGATGTTACAAAGAAGCCGCACAGCATCTTCTTACAGCTCTAGAAATGCACCGTGTTCCCAATGGTCACGGCCAGGTTCTAGAAGACGATATCTTGGCGAATCAGTCGACTACGTTGTATGATACTTTACGGAGAGTATTTTTGGCAATGGATAGACGGGACTTGGCGAATAAGGTTGTTTCGGGAGTTGATCCTTCAGTTTTTAAGGACGCTTTTTAGCTTATGTGTATATATAATGTGTTTATGAAGTTTCAGATGTCCTTGTTATTCATATCTTGGTGCTTGCGATTCGGCAACAAACTGAGCTTGCAGGTCGTTCTTTCGACATGCTCATCCATCGATAACATTTAACCGAGCCATATATGACTGTAGTCACCATCTTTAAACATTATGCGTCTTTAGATACATGACCTGGCTATTAATCTAGCCAAGATCTGCAGAAGTATCTTTACTCCTTTGAATAACGTACGTGTAAGGCAAGCGTCCCAGTAAGGCGAGTGCACCGCATCCTACCACCCATTAGTGAATATATTCACTCACACCTCTACCCACTTAATAATTCAGAAACAAATTACTGGAGTATGTTGCCGGTCACCAATATCCAGAGGTCGAAGTTACTAGTGGACTTCTTTTCGGCGATACCGTCGAGTTAGCATAAACATGCATCAGAATCACTGTGCAATAAGTATAAAATTAAATTAAATGAAGTGAATACATACAAACAAAATTCGCAAATTATCAAACAAAAAAATGTCATCTTTTACTAAATCTACGCTCTATAGTAAATGCATGTTTAAGTACCTCCCTACCGTCTCTTAACAGAATAAAAAACTCACAAAAATGTAAAAATGTAAATCAACAAAGATAATTATGCAAAACCAACAACAAGAAACTCCTAATGCCAAATTACCACAACGGCACCCCACAACATAACACCATCAATCAATATCTTCAAGCGAAACGTATTTTGTTCAAGCCATGTTCGCTCCTGGAGACATACTGCCATTTCCAAAATCATTAGGAAATTGCATCATTGGCTTTCCACTTAAAACGGATGACTTGATTGCCGCCAGTCTATATTTTATGTCTTTGAGAGCCTTAGTGTCAGGATCCCATTCATCAAACTTATCCATAATCTTGTTCATGTCATCGAGTAAATGCTCACGAACTACAGTTTACGTTAGTACTCAAATACGTCTGATACAACAAACGAGACACATACCAAATGGTTGCTCAAACATCCCGCGCATACTCCATGGCAAATTATATGGATTATAGTTCGAAGGAGTCGGAACCTCAAACTTTTCATCAATTGCAACAGGAATCTCTGGCATCTCAGATGTCTCTAAAGTTTGTCGAATACTAAGATCATATACAGCATGCTCGTTATAAATGACAGAATGACCACCACCAGTTAGTGTACCAGCCATAGCATTACTTATATCACGTAGAATTCCGTGATCTGTATAGCCGTAGTTCCGCAATTTGACCAGCAACTCAATCAAGTAAATGATAAACGTCGGTGCGTGCGTTTTTCCGTCAACGAACACTGCTCTAAAAATATATGGGTGCGTAACATGCGCACACAACGACGAGTACAAGGGAACAAGCTGATCATTGACCGATCCGACATACGTCAATTTTACCCCATGCTGAATTATAGTTCGTAGTCCACTCATGTATCGTCTTCCTTGAAGTCCATTAGGGTTTTGAAATGCAAATAATTCCTTGAGAGAATCGTTTTCAATAGATCCGTACGCGCGCATCAGTAACTTTTGATCAAGGCCGTAAAATGGACCTAATGAAATACCGGCCATAGCTAATAGTCCAAGCTTTTTGTTATCCGCATGTCCCTCTTCAATAAGTTTTGCAAGAATCTGAACTGCAACAGGTGTTCCTTGGGAATGAGCGGCAAACAAAATGAAGTCCGCTTCGCGAATCAATTGCATTTTCTTTGAGAGTATACGATATAAATTTTCAATTCGGTCACTCACAATACCTTCCCATTCCAAAGCAATCCTCTCAACCGAAATGTCAGTCAATCCATGATTGCTAGCCCATCTTTCAATTGCATCGCCAGCCTCGTTTGCAAATTTCACTGATGTACCCGTAGGTTCTCCAATTATACTGCGAACCATTTTATGAGGAAAATAACCGTGAACACCGATCGCAACAGCACGACGGAAAGTCTTCGGAGGAGTGATCTGTAACCGTAAATGATCCTCCGATTGCGTCTTAGCATCCTCGAAGAGTTTTGATACACGTTCACCAAACGAGCTCCATAATGCTCCTTTAGGTTTGTCTGTCTCTAAGCAATCTTCTAATCTAGGAATGACAAGATTTGGATAGTTGATTTGATTCTCCTTGCTTTTCTTCTTTTTGTTTTTTTCGACAACAACAGTAGGCTGAGATGCTGGAGCTGCAGCATTTGAAACAGAATTGCTCATTAGTCCAGCCTCCTTAGAACCATTTCCATTTTTTCCTGAAGTAGCCGCGGGCTTTGGCTTCCCAATGGTCTCAATCGTTCTAATTGATCTAGTATCGGAATTCTTGATCTTGGAAGCGGCTGGAGATCCCTTATATATGTCGTATCCATTCAGATTCGTAGTTGAGCCATTATTTGAACCATGAAATAAACCATTATCATTGACTGATGAGCGCGAGGAGTCTCTTGATAACATCTTCCTCGGACTACCAGACTTATTCTGCGATTTAGGAGGCCCCGGATTAACAAGTACGGTATCGCTGGTTAGCACGCTAAAATTGTCAGAGTCTCGCTGTCGCTGTTTTTGCATAAAAGACTGGGTTCCATCAGAATCATTTCTAGCTTTCGATGAACGAGACCATAGTGACCACGTGCTACTTGATGAGGCATTGTTGCTAGTAATTGTTGATGCGGAAGACGCAATTGAAAATGTGGGAGACGAACTTCGACTTTCGGCATAAGAACCGCGACGATCAAGCGTTCTAGATGAACGAGCTAAACTCACAGTGCTCTCACTACGCTTATTAACGTTTGAGCGTAATGTGGAAGCAGTTGAGATAATGGATGTCGGCGGCGACGGCGGACCGTTACTCCTATACATGTAATCTGCCTTTTCGCTCTCTTCTTTAGCCTGCTGCTTTGTCAACAGTCCCGCGAACCATGATTTCTTTGGCTGTACAGGTGGTGAGAGGGCATCCGAGTCGTCCGAGTCAGGCGGCGAAATTGCAGACGCAGGGAACGGCTCGTAGCTGTTTGTATTTCCGAAAGAGGACGCACCTGTCCGCGGAAAATATTCAGACTCGTCGCTGCTTAGTTTTCGACGGCCCATAATTTCATAATGAGAGAGATGGGCGTGAGGTGGTATGCAAAGGTGCAAAAAATACACACAAGAAACGTATTCTTGTCTTGTTTGTCGTTTTCGGCCCCGTATCTCGTATTCGCTTCTTTTCTGTTATCGCAGACAGGCGTTTTCGAACAAAATCCGAAGAGCTCCTCTACTCGTTACTCTCAATTGTCAGATCAAACTACTTTTATTTGATGGCTAAAGGATGAATACTAATCTTTTTTCACAATTGTAAATCTTCAAAAAGTCTTGATAGGATATCTAGTCTGTTCAGATTTTCTTATCAATCTTTCGATAACGGGCTAATTTCTGACTAATGCATAGCATACAAAAACAGTGATGCTTATATTTTTTTGACTAAGATTTTGCTAAAGTTTTCAGGTTGTGCTTTGAACTGCACTGTAATCAAAAGACTGGACTTTACGTTTTAATGAATTAAATAATTTACCAATATGTGGACTACTTAAGAACGTAATTGAACAACATTCAGAACGCGTCAATCGCGTCGTTTACGCGCCATATTTAGGGCTTAACCCTACAGACCTAACCCCCACAATTTGCGTATATAACAGATTCCTCCTCTTTTGATTTTGATTTCTTTTCTTTTTTCTTCTTCATTCTTATGCTAGGGCATTACAAGTATTAATGAGGATTCGTCCGAGATCTTGTATTTGCTGGTTGAAAACTTAACCTATGACCGCTCCTGAGTGTCTTCGGATGCTTAGGGAATTTTTGGAAGATTCAAAAAGCAACTCTGAATGAATGATTCTGAGGGCGGATGTGTATACAGATGATTCTGAAAGAGTTGAGAAGCCTCATGGGCTACTTCTGTAATGAATTATATTAAATAGATGATTTACTCTTTATAATTAATTCACTAAGTAGATTGTACTTTGAGATCAGCATCTTTTGTGTAATGAAGATAAATCTTGCTTTATAGATTGATTAATGCCTTGATTCACGTTAAAATGGCTCTAGAATGGATGAAGAAGCGATTAGCGCGCTAAACTTGCGAAGGGTAGGCTTTGTTTTAGTCTATTATTAGACGGAACCTCGAGCTATTTCTACCACGAAGCGAAACAGCAAAAATTATATACAGTAACATAAATAGAACAAGATAGTCTGTCAATTAACATTAAATAGTAAGATGAATTACTATACAGCCTTTCTTCATTCGAAAGAATAAGCCAATACCTTCACATTTTCCTTCTTGCGAGTGGAAACTACAGAAGTGTTAAAGTCGCGGGTGACAGAAAAGGTTAGGGTGTCGATAGTGAATCAAACACCCATAATAAACAATTGTGATTCCTTTTAAACCCAACCTGCCTCAGGACAGCCCGCGATATCAGCTTAACTCTGTCTGTTTATTAAAATTGACTGACTCAGGCTGATATTATCGCTCGCTGGTTTAGTTCTTTTTGAGAATCCCTGTCAAGTGAGCGTTTTTGCGGAAACAGGGTAAATTTGTTCGAGCGAGGACTTAAATAACTTTTTGATATTCCGTTTATTGTTATTTGTCACGTTCCATTGGCTCATTTTCTGAAATATGAAGGACAAAGACGATTATCCCTTTCTTCCTTCATCGTCAAGCTCAAGACTGTATTATCGCGTTCGACGAACTGCATTGCGAATCAAGCAGACATTAGTTCGAAAGCGGATACTTGTCTTTCTTATACTCCTAGCATTGCTCTACCATTTCCTCTCAGACTCAGGCTTACCTTTTCTTCCAAAGTTTAGATGGGGTTCAAGTAAGTTTGTAATTATTCTGGCTGTCAACCAAGGAGGTGGTGTTATGCAATGGAAGGGAGCGAAGGAGTGGGCAGTTGAACGAACAAGTATTGCAAACAAGAAGGCTTACGCTGATCGGCATGGTATGTAAACTATCTGCATATATAGCGAGATTTACTGATCATAATCTAGGATATGACCTTGCTATACAAGATATGTCGACGAAGAAGCGATATGCTCACGTGCGTAATACATTTGTTGCCGTATATTTGCTGGGCCGCGATTGACATAAGAATTTACAGGAATGGCGAGAATCTTGGGAGAAAGTTGATGCAATTCGATCAACTATGAAACAATATCCCAAAGCAGAGTGGTTCTGGTGGTTAGATTTGCATACCTACATCATGGAGCCAGATGTTAGCCTCGAACGTCATGTTTTCAACAGGATTGAGAACAACACATACCGTAATTTGTCTGTTTACAACCCGATGAACATACCCGTCAGTATTCCTTATGTGGATAACAATCATCAAATCAATCTCATCGTTCCTCAAGACTGTGGTGGGTTCAATTTGGGTAGTTTCTTTATCCGAAGAAGTGAATGGACAGATTTCTTGCTTGATATATGGTGGGATCCAGTCTTCTACGAACAGAGACATATGCAGTGGGAACACAAGGAACAAGATGCACTAGTGAGTTACTTTGAAGAGCACAGTTTCTCATTCAGGCTACTGACATACATAATATAGGAACACATGTACTCAAATCAAGCCTGGATTCGTAGTGGCGTCTCATTTATTCCGCAAAGACTAATAAACTCTTTTCCCGCTGGTGCATGCGCCGAACAAGCTGGTGATCCACGCATCTTTTACGATGAAAAAGATCGTGATTTCGTAGTGAACATGGCGGGATGTGAATGGGGTCGAGATTGTTTTGGAGAGATGGAACATTTCCAGAAATTATCAGCTTCATTACAAACCAAGAAAAAGAAATGGGGTTTCTGGTAATTACGTTTTTTGCATGCGAGTTTACAATGAAGTTTTGCTCTTAAAGTTGTGTTTCCATTTCTTTGGTTTTGTTACAGTGACTGCTCGACTATTTTTATCATTCCATTTTAATACGTTGGGTAATGGTTTGGCGCTTTCTGTTTTATTTTGAAGCTATTCATTTGTGTATATTTGACAAAATTAGTGTATATTATCATTCAAATCATGTTTTCCCATCAACCAGACGTTTTAGGGAGGTCTTTTTACGTAGTAAAAACATGATTAATAAAAAACAGTCTAATAGCATTCTATAGGGTAGCTTTTGAACCTAAAAAACATGAAATTAAGTTGATGAGTTTAGTGATCCGGAGCAATTCTATCGTACACGCCATAAGTCAAGGAGCCTTCAGGTTGATGCGAAGGCTGTTCCTTTGAGATTTTGATTGCGTTGCGTAAAGCTTGCTTCAGTTTCTCAATAGCTTCAGGAGATGTCTGATGATGAATAGCAACACGAGCACCGACGACGGTAATACCGAGTTTTTTACCTTCATCGATAAACACGGCAGGGTTAATTCCGGCCTTTTCCAGGTCCAAGAAGATGAAATTGGTTTCAACAGGGATTTGGAAAGTTAATCCCATTTCATCGGCAAGATCTTTTGCAAGTTTTTTGGTAACTTCGTGGGTAAGTTTCAGTTTCTCAGGGTATAGCTCAGTGAGAGCGACGTCTGCGGCTGCAGACAGTAAACCAGCTTGTCTAATACCACCACCGACTTGCTTTCTGAACCAGTTGGCAGTTTTGATAAAGTCAGGCTCGCCGACAATTACCGTACCGACAGGAGCACCGATACCCTTTGAGAGGCAAAGAGACATCGAATCAAAGTACTTTCCATACTCTGAAATAGGGATACCGGTTTCAGCAGAGGCGTTCCAGAGACGAGCGCCATCGAGATGAAGCTTGAGGTTATGCCGCCGAGCTAAGGCCGAGATCTTTGCGATTTCCTCAATAGGCATGATTGTACCACCGAGGGTATTTTCGAGAGAAATGACTCGTGTTGGCGCAGTGTGAATGTCGTCGCCCACTAAAAACAGAAATATTAGTAATCGGTTGATGTTGAGAGCGGATCTCTTCGGAAGCACATACAGATCAGGTGTTCTTGGATGTCCTCAGCAGTGATGTAGTTTGTCTTTTTAGGATGAACAGGAGTAACCATAGCTTGAGAAAGCATGGCCAAACCGGCAGCTTCATGGGTGTACACATGGGCGCGGTAGTCGCAGAGAATGGAATAAGGTGGTTGGTGTAAATGGGCTCGGAGGCAAAGCTGGTTTCCCATAGTTCCAGAAACAACAAACAAAGCGGCAGGCTTTCCAGCCATCTTCGCTACCCGCTCCTGAAAATCATTTGTGGTTTTGTCCTCTTTGTAAACATCGTCGCCGTGTGTGGCGGTCAACATCGCCTTCAGCATCGATGGCGTCGGCGTAGTAACCGTGTCGCCTGATAGTGATGTCGTTAGCACAACAGATCAAGATCATAGTCTATATAGTCCACGATACATACTCTTAAAGTCAGTAGCGGCCATACTCGTGTATTCCGACATGGTGGCGCGTGAAGATTGGGAGAATGATCTGAGCAAGCGAGGAGGGAGCTGACGATATCCGGATGAAGAGGATCTCAGCGCGCGGGACAGAACCAGAAGCATTCAAATGAAAAGTAAAGGAAAAGAGGAAAAAGCTTGTTACCAAGGGTCTTTGCGAACAAAGCAAACCTTTAAAAAGTAAAAAAACAAAATCTAAAAAAGAAATTAAAAAAAATTATCCGACGGCGGTTGTCGGCGTTGGTGCGAACATAGTAAATTATCAATACAGCGATGAGTTCTGCCTCTTTAATTTTTTTAAGGTTTCTTCGGACAACTTTAACGATTAGAGTTTGCATGGCGCCGCACTGGCCCCTTTCCGACGCGTACCGGACCAAAAACGGTAGTAATCGAAAAAAAGGTTTTACAGTTTTGGCGGATTTTGACGCGTGAAAATAGAGTGTCGATTCTGTACTCCGCAACTTAGTCACACCAGTCATAAACTGTTGTGCTCATGAATGCTATTTACTGTTCAGTTGTCTTTTCGTGTATTAATGTTCGTCTGAAAACCAACATTAATTGTTTGAGATGGAAACGTTGACATTATCGTCTCCGTCCCCTGTCAATTCTACACTTCCTATCAATTCTGGCCAGCAAACAGCAAGCGACATACCGACTAATCTCTATGAAGCTTACAGCAGCTCATGCAACTCTACTTTATCGACAATTGAAGACGAGATTTCTGGATCCCTAGGTGCTCATTTGCAGCCGGCTCTACGCCATCGATCAAAACGGATTCGAGTCGAGAAATCAGAATCAAGTCTAGAAAATGGAAAATCGCGATCTGACGCTGATAGTTTAACTGCATCGAAAAACTCGCAAGCATTGTTGGCTGCTGCTGCTACAGAATTTAGCATTGCGCGAAAACACTTTGTGCATCATGTTGTTTTTGGTCATGTCACTGAAACAGGTGACATAATTTCTGTCACGAATAGACCAAAGGATCAGTCCCAAAATGAAGTTATTATCGAATCTTCCAACTGCAGTCAAACTGAAAGCCAAGAGTTGGAGGCTACTCTTGAAGATGTAATGCAGAGTACCCAATCATCAGACATACTCTCTTCTTCAATTTTAAAAGCACTCGAACAGTACGCGGCTAATTCTCCCAATAAATCACTTCAAAGTTCAATATGCAGCATCACGACTACAACTGATCAAAATAATTCAATCGAAGAAAGACTTACGATATTTAGTGCACAATTACCGAGTTCACCGCCTGCTCAACTAGTCGCTTCATCTTTATCTTCGTCTATTAACTCCATCTCAAAAAGTACAAGAGCGTTCTCACCACCTGATATCGATCTCACAAAAAGCTTTAAATACTTTGTACCTCCTCCCCTTTCCTCTCAGCTTTATCCTTCTAGTCTTGACTTAAATACCTCGAACAAATTACCAACGCGAGTAACGGTCAGTGATGCCGAACAAGCAAACCGCTCCTCTTCTCTTGACAATACGAACGACCTGACCAAAACATATCAGTCTCGAAAGTCACAGCTTTCAACAATAGAAACAGAAGTGTATACTCCGCTCAATGCCTCGCCAGCAGCATCAACGTACACTTCTCCAGACAGGATACCAGAAAGATTTCCACTGTTCAGTGCTGTCCTAACTTTGAAAGATATGCTCGAGTCGGACTGCGAAAAAGAAGTATGCTATCTTCCCTTCAACGGCAATTCTTCATTTTCTAGCTCTATATCGCAAGAATTGAATAATGCAACAAATAGCATAGCAACAAATACTGAGAAAAGGGTAGAGACTGGGAAAAGCGGTTGTTTACAAAAAGCATTAAAGTCGAAAGTAACGACGCCGTCGGATGACTTTGATCAAAATATATTAACAGTCACATTACAAACGCAACTAAAAGTTGCATTTCGGAAGTCAGATTATTTCAAACCACGTGCAAATTATATTCGGAAGAAGCGCGACATACAGAATGAATTTGATAGTCAAGCGCAAGATGATGCAAATATGGAGAACATTTGGCCTCCGCAAGACTATGAACGTGGATACTGGAGAGTTGATCTCTCGACCTGGAACAATGATGAAAAGCTCAGATTCTGGAAATCTGTGTCGAAAGTAGTTAAATCAGGCCGAGTAGGTTCTGTGAGGATGATTATTGAGGAGGGCAGTTGTGACCAAGTGGCATATGGGGACATTATCAGGGTGTATTGTTTTGGGAAAGTGCATGTGCATATATGGGTGTTTTTGTTTATCATGAGTGATCGGCGTTTGATTAAAAGTAAGGTTTCATGGGTTGATGTAATAGGCAGAACTGTTATTGATATGAAAATCATTTAATAAATGGCCTACTAAATATTTTGTGATACATAGCTGCAAGTACCGCCTGAAAAGAGGATAAATAATTAGCTGTAGTATTGAACAACACTATATTTATAGTGTGCAGACTTATCTGTGAACAAGCATAAAAAATCAAATCAACGAAAGTATTACTAATAACAAACCAGTTTCGCCGCCTAATTATATAAAAACCCAAACAATATGCCAATTCCTCAAAAACAGAATATAGTACTCCAATTGAGAACGTAAGTGATTAAGACAGTGATCACTTAGCTCATTGTTAACAACACAATTGGAGACACTTGTAATATAGTTACCAACATTAATGAAAAATAACCACAGTTGCACCTGTCCTTACACCCACTCCTCCATTCTTGCTAACTCCACCATCTACACATCCAAGCCCGCTCGACACCTACCAAATATTAATGGATTGCCGGCATACAGTGATGTGATAAAGATCTATAATAAATCACGCTATCATCCGAAGACGAGCCTTTCTAGTCTCACGCAGAGACTTTTCACGGCGAAGCATGGTTTGAAATTTGCTGTCAAAAAATGAATAGCTGTAATCCTGATCAACCGCGACCAATGTATCATCACTAGAGTCTTTCTTCGCTTCAGCTTTGCAAGACACAGAAGTCTGTGCAGTGGTCTGTACGCCAAACATCTTTAACGTCTTAATTCCTGACGACGAAAGACCCTGCTTGAAAGCCTCTGCATAGGTCAACGGACGCACTTCCAAGCCGACATACTCATCACCCGACGGAGCCAATGTTGCAGAAGACGATTCCGAATCTGCCTCGGAGCCTTGCAATGACACGTTCACAGGTACGTCACGTACTACGCTATTGCCAGGTCCAGCTTCAATAAGTTCAGCATCTCGGAAACTGACGACAACAAACTCGTTCAGAAGTGAGTCACTGTTCTCCACCGGGGAAGTGTCAACAACAATATTCGACGCCGGACTCGAAGCAGCAACAGAAAAGAAACGGCGAATGAAAGACATCGTAGTTGATTAAAATGAATGTCTAAACGCTGTTGTAACTGAGATTGTATTTGGAAAGTCGAGGACGGGCGATCCGGAAGCTGTGGGACCAGGTAGGCTATTCTTGGGAGCAGCCGCGGCAAAGGAGCGGAGGAGCGGGTGACTGACCAAAGAAGGTTTGGCTGAGCAAGAGCCTCGAAAATACAAACACTCGCAAAACTACGTGCAACCGTAGTCTTCAGTTCTAACTCTTCTCAAAAACTGGTAATCACAGCTGAGAGTAAACGACAAAGATCAGAGATATCGGCTAACTGGGCCAGACGGGCGGGGACCGGTCCGGTTGGGAGTTCGCGCATCAACACAGAACTCCCAAGTTCTTTCCTATTTCGCTTATCACCAAAGCCGCACTAGACTTGTTTCGGAGCCAACACATCTATCTTGTGCCAGGGTCGGTAATGCAGAACGCGTCGCGACGCGTCGCGTTGTTCTTGAGCTGGCAGCTCCTTGGTGATAAGTTCCAGTGGTTGTGTGTAACATGTGAGTACGTTTATTAAACAACGAATCACAAATACTATTATTGAAATAATCTACCAGTTAATTGTACTTTGATAGTCATGCATTAATAGGCAAAGTATAGAGCTTATTTGAAGTTGTTCTGAATACAACTAGATAAACCAAATATCACCAGGGTGATCCCACTCAAATTAGCAGACATTTAGTAACATTGTCAACATCGATGTATATCGACTACATCAGCATTGATGCATATCTTGGCCCAGCAACTTTATTCCCACACGAATGTGATCAAGCTTCTTCTTCAGCGGGGTCTGCAGCCTCTTCCTCCTCAGCTCTACCGTAGTTGTCTTCCATCCAGTTGATAAAAGTTTTGACATCGTTTGCTAAAATTCCTGCTACTGAGAGATTCTGTACCCATAATGGTAGATTTCCTTTCATATCGCTCTAAACCGGGATTAGCACAGGGTCTAGCTGCATAAAAATACATATACACATACCGAAGTTGCTAAAACCCACTCAATGCGACCGTCATCCAATTTCTGCACGCGATGAAAGAACGAAGTTAAAGCTCTTGTGGTAGCATCTGGCGGTAAGGGAATATCAGCCGGCATCGCGACAACAAAGAAGGTGTTTTTGTCATCTTCAGGTGTGTATGGTAACACCCAAGTTGCGAGATCTCGTTCAGCAAATGGTGAAGGCAAAGTGTATTTCAAGTTGTATCCTTTCCAGCCCTGTTCTTTTTCGACTGATAGTGTGTACTCCTTAAGAACGTCAAAATAGCCGAGCATATTTTTAAATAAATCATCGTGAAGTGCACTCTTGAACCACTCAAATGGATGCTCATCAGAGTTAAATGTCGCTGTACGTATAAACCAATGGCTGCTACCAATTACTTTGTAGTACACTTTGGTATCAAAGTTGTTTATTGATTTCTGAAATTTCCATTCTGCGGGGACTGTACTAATTATATCTTTGACCAGATTAATTGTTGAAGAAGCGCTCGGAGGATTGGCAATCGGTCTTAAAGTGATCTCGTCTATTTCAAAATATTCATCGTCCGACATACTGGACTATAAAAGAACTGCAATTCTTATTAAGTGGGAGCGATCAGTATTGTTGGGCAATCGAGCAAATGAGTCGAAGCGATGGACGAGCCACGACCCTGAACCTTAAATTCATATCGATAAGACCAAGTCCCAAGTTAAACATCTTCACTCGCAATCTGCAGAACAAGTGAAACACAACATACTTCTAATTGCTTCAGACACTAATGTGATATGAACTAGTTCATTCCTCCAACCCGTTATCTAAAACTACAGCGAAAGCTCCTTATCTATACATTTCTAAGTGGCTTATCTGCGTATCTATTCTTCAGACTGTCCAAATTTTTCCGCCATCCACTTCGTAAGGACAGGTACATCGTCAATCAAAACTGAAGGGATTGAGTAATTCTGCACCCATCTTGGTAAATTGCCGCGCATGTCGCTCTATTTAAACATAATTAGAAAAAATTGTGATAGACTTCTCTACCCACTTACAGTTTGAGCCATACTCCACTTCACGTTACCGTCATCCAACTTCTCCACTTTGTTCACAAACGAATAAACACCTCTAGTAGCGTTTTCATCTTCAAGAGGCATATCAGCTGGAATAGCGATTGTGTAAAAAGCATCTCCGTTATCAACAGTCAACAACCAATTCGCAATGTCTCTCTCAGCGAATGGCTGTGGTAACGCATATGTCATTTTGTAAGCTTTCCAACCTTGATCAATTTCTTTTACGAAGTTTGCTTCTTTGACCAGTTCGTAGTATTCGACCATATTCTCAAATGTATTGTCGAAAAGAGTCTGTTTAAACCATTCGAATGGATGTTCTTCACCGTCGAAAATAGTAGCACGTGAGTACCATAACTCTGAGTTGATGTACTTCCAGTATACATTGGATTCACGAGCAGAGTCTGCTTTTGATAGTTTCCATCCGTCAGAGGGAAGGCTTGATATTATTTCCTCTGCAAGCGATAAAGCTGATTCTGCTGAAGGTGGGTGCGGATGAGGATCAAGTCCAAAGTTTTCAATCTCAAAGAAAGTTGGCTCCATAGTGACGCAGTTAATAGTACCAATGGTTTACGCCTAAAGAAGATAATGTTTTCAAGCTTGATTGTTACAACTGAGCTCTCGAATTAGTGATGGAAATAGAAGAATTGAACTATCAGTACTCACAAGCGTAAAATACTACTTCAATACACGTCGTGTGACCAAGGACAGCTCTCTCTAAGCTCGGTGACTTAGTCCCAAAATTATATTCACAAAACAAACAATGTCAAAGAAGCAGTTTGTACCTTAACACTGTCTTCTGATGAGGATTAACGCTTATCGATATAAAGCAACTAAATCTCACTTATCGATAGTCTGTTAACCACACACAAATCCCTCATTCTTTGAGCCGCACAAATTATTACAGCGACGCGTAAAATTGAAAAGTTACCCCTAAAACAAAAATCTAAATAACCCTGGATAACTTGCTGGCCAACATCTACAAGTCGAATTACTTCAAGAGAAATCAGATACTTCTAAATTGAAGAGTTGAATAGAATACCAGCAAACCATAGGATCTTATGACTACTCCTGAGAAAAAGGGATCAGATGCGATGAACGCGTCAACATCTTTGCCAGAAGCTCCAGTTGCTAAAGTTCATGATTCAAACGTTGGAACACCACCTCGCCATTCGGAAGTAAATGGCAATACAGTTAGCAATGATGAAGCTGTGAAAGTCTCAATATCAAAAGTGCCGTCTGATGCAAGTGAGACGATAATTGTTGACGTTACTCGTTCTACTCCTACTAAGCTCAACACAAATACTCCAAACACAATTGCGAGAGGAGTCACAAGAGTTAAAAGATTACGCAGATCTTGGTCAAAAAATGAAGACAATGACAATAGTCAGCTGGATCCAAATGAAAGGCGGATACAAGCTAACTCAAATATTTCTGCTACAGCGACTGCTACAACACCAGGGAAGAGAGTTATGAACGTTTCACAGGAAAACTCTCAACCAAAGAAACAGAAGACTTCTCATGAGGTGTCTAGTGTTAATTCACGTGGTATGACAGGGTCGATTAGTGCTACAGCTGAAAGATCAAGTGAGGACGAATTATCAATATCAGCTAGGCCAGTAGCTTCAGAAAGTGAGGAAGATCAAGGCGCTGTGCTAGATAGCATGGAAGATAGTGAGCTTAGTCTGACGGACCTGAAAAAAGTAAAGACAAGAGTTCTTGGTCAGCTGTATGGAAGAGTGAGACCGCGTTTGGTTGGACTTGAGGACGCTTACGAGTAAGTTTGAACGGTTATTTTACGAAGAACTATCACTCACATTGAAAATAGCAAAATGTATCATTTGATGGAACAAACAATATTAGCACCTCTACATGCCTTAGCAATATCTTCGACGGATGCGGCTAGTCCTACACCAACTGCAGCGTCGTTGACAAGTTTTCACGGAGGAAATTCTGCATTGCTACTTGGACCCAGAGGAAGTGGTAAGTCGCTTGTGATTGACACGGTACTAGCTGATCTACAAAATAAATATCGACGTCAGTTTATAACCGTTAGACTTTCTGGGTTAGCGCAGACAGATGACAAGTTAGCGCTCCATGAGATTGCTGTGCAGATCGAGCGGGGAAGACAGGAAATTGAGGAAGGTGAAACAAGGGATAACGTTGGAGGCACTTCAGCATACCGGCGCCAAAGCGCTAACCGCACACTTGCAAGATTAGTGACTATGCTGTCAGGCAGATCAGGGTTGGAGGAAATCGATGACGACGAAGAGGCAGACGAATCGGGTGAGAATGACTTTGGTGGCGCCATTGTATCAGTAATTATAGTGCTGGATGAATTCGAACGGTTCGCTACGATGCAGAACCGGCAGACCTTGTTATACAATTTACTTGATGCTGCTCAATCACCACGGTATTCCGCAACGTCTAGTAGCAGGAGCCGGGCGCCAAGTATGTGTGTGGTGGGCGTGAGTAGTCGCTTGACTGCACCAGAGATGCTAGAGAAGCGAGTACGAAGTCGATTCAGCCACCGGGTAGTTGTGATACCGCATATTTCGGACAGTGAGAAATTCTGGAACGTCTGCAGCGTAGCAGCTACGCTTGAATCGGGTGCTTGCGCTTCGGTTTCAGAGGAGACGGCAAAGATATGGAACAGAAGAGTTGCCCGTCTAGGACGCGAACCAGCTATGCGTCGTCTTGTCCAGCGCATCTACGCTACAACAAGGGACCCTAGACAGGTGCATATCCAGCTGGCATTAGCCGTTCGAGAGACGGGCCCCTCGGACCGAGTGCTGTCCTCGGAAAAAGCGACAAGCGCAGATCTTGGTACACTCGAGGACTCGGGTGTAATGGAACTCGTGGCAGGTAAGGCGCCAAACTTTATTTTCGGGCTTACTCTTGTTCCCATCCTCAGTTTGCGCGTGATTGCTAATATTTAATCTAATTTTTAGGTTTGTCGGAGTTGGCATTGATGCTGTTAGTATGCGCAGCACGGGCAGAAATCAAGTACGGCCGCAGCGAGGCATTAGTTTCTGCGTCTACAGACGGAAATGCGCCGCCGCGCATGCAAGGAGGTCGTTCCGGAGGGAGCAGCAATGCGGTTAATTTCGCGATTGCGTACGGTGAGTACCTGCTCAAGTCTGGCGAGACAAGGCTGGCAGAGGCTGCTGCGGGAGCTGTTGCGGCAATGCCGTTTCGCGTGTGGTCGCGCGAGCAGGCAGCTGCCGCGTGGGAGGGTCTTGAGCGAGCAGGTCTTGTCCACAGCGGAGGAGTTGAAGTGTCGCTTCGCGAACTAGCGCAAATTTCCCGAGGAGCGGTGGTGCGGCAGTGGTGTCGCGCGCTTTAACGTTTCTGGGTTAGTCTTTGTCGGATACAGTGCAGCCTCTTTTCGAGACCTAAAACACTAAAAAATGAAAAAAAGAGCAAGAAAGAGAGTTGAGCCGCAAAGATGCCGTGCGATGCCACGCATTAAGGTTCGGCATTTCTCCGGCAACGTGGCAGCCACGAGCGCGCACTAGCGCAACTCATACTGTGAACCGAGTTACGCACGGACAAATAACTTTGAACTTGCCTCACTCGCAACTGCCCCACCTCAATAAAGATAAAGGCATTACATCCTCCACTTTTTAGCTCTGTTAGCATCGTCATATCTAATTTTTCTCTGTGATATTTTTGTGCTTTTTGTTTCTTTTATTGTCTACTCTTGGTTTTTCCAAATGAACCAGGTAGCCATGAATGGTGCCATTGAGAATTCCTCACGTCTGGTTTCGTCTACTGCCGACTTAGCGGAGTTTTTCTCTTCTACGGCACCACCGGGTTTTGCGGATCTACGCCCAATACCTAAACCGTCTGAATCGTCTGCTGAGGCTCTTAAAAGTAGGTCTGAAATTGCAATGGACGGCATCGACAAAAGACCATCAACTCCTAGAACTCTTCTTCGTGCAGAGCGTATATTCAAATATACCGACGATCATCGACCGTTCTATGATGATCTCACCAATATATTTGCAACTCTAGCTATATCTTTACAGTTAGAAGATCACGTTATTGGTCTTTTCTCTGCTCGCTATTCTTTTTCTTTCACCTCTAGCGATGCTACCAAGAACCTTATGAATTTAAAAATGCATCAGAGAGTCAAATCGATAGATGCGTCTGGTCGCAAGGTGTCTTCTATAACAATCACTTCTTACCAAGTTGACAGTTCAGGAAGTCAGGAACTCATGCAAGCTTTTCTGTCCGCTCACTTCATCAAATGCGCCAACAATCCTGAAGTGACCAAATTTCGTGATTCTTTATTGTTCCAAATCACGCCAAAAGGCGTTGCGATTCTTGATCTGTTCACTCAAAGGAATGGTGTTGCTTCACCTCATGTCGTCAGTTTGATAAAGTCGCCTTATAACAGTATGCGTTTGGTAGCTCTTGAGCGAGATCCTACAACAGATTACATTTCATTGTCGGAGCAGCTTGTGTTTATCGTTTTTCAGCGCTTTGCCGGGTCACGGCCTAATTCCAACCATTCCTCGGCATTGTCAAATTTACAAAACGGCGGTGGTATGAGCAGTGCAGGCTCTGTAGAGAATGCGGGAACTCCATTTTATGGCACAAAATCTTCTACTTCTACATATATCTTTTCTGGAAAGCAACCATCACAGAGTGTTCAGATTTCAAAAGCCTCTGCAGTCTCTTCTGGTTCAACATTGACATCGGAGAGCAGCTCTGCAGAGTTCTACATTGATTCATCGTCTGGTGTGCGAGTTCATGATTACAAGCGGATTCACTTCAAAGAGTACCGTAATTGCTTTTCTGGTGCTACGGCAAAGCGGTGGATTATGGATTGTACGACTGTCATTAATGACAAAGAAGCGCAAACTTTACTTGATGCATTTCTAGAGCACGAATTGATTGTCTGCGTTGATAACAAATCCGGAACATCAAGAAAGACTTTCTCATTTGATCGAAACGTTTATTATGTTTTGACTGATGATGGTAAACGGATAGCGGGCTGGCATCACCTTGTTCAGTCTGGTATCAGGTCTCGAGCACAAACGAGATCGCCTATTCCAAGAGTGTCTTCGCCTGCAAATGACAAAAAGCAGCGATTGCAGCGTATTTTGGATGATCCCGCACTTCGGCTCATATTCAGAGAGCATTTGAAAGATAATCTGTGCGAAGAGAATCTTTCATTTTATTTGGAGAGCAACAAAGTGATTGCTCAGTTTGAGGAACTTGAGAGGAAAGGCTTCGACTCTGCAAGCAAGGAAGCGGTCAATTTGTGCATTACTGAAGCGTGGGTGGTTTACAATGTGTTTCTTGCTCGAGGGTCAGCTTTGGAGGTGAATATTGATCATGATCTGCGAACTCGGGTCCGAGAAGGCATGACTGCGATTGAATTGCGCAAGGCCAAGGAAGGCGATGATGACAAACAAGGAAGATCATCACTGGCACTATCGGTTGCTAATCTGAAACAAATTATCGCGCTGTTGAACGAGGTACGAACTCAGGTGTTTAGACTTATGGCTACCGATTCGGTACCAAAGTTTATCAGGATAGGAAAAGCAAAGCATTTGGGACTGGAAATTTGATTGAGAGTACTTCGATAGGAAGTTTTTGTAGATAATTAACTAATATTGCATCATCTCACTTTTTGCTAGAAACCAAGCAAATAATCGGCCGCATTGCACCAACTGGCATTATTACATCGAACGGGAAAGGTTTGAAAACTCTCTTTTAAGCAAACATAAAACATAACCTTAATATCGTTCGCAAAAAAGGCTTAGTTCTGATGACCAAAGCTAAGCTGCAAAAAGCTTACGACTTGGTTGAATCAACAGCGTTAGTATTGTTGCCCTCGGTAAAAGTCTAAACTTGCTACTATTGTTCGCCGCGTACCCGCGATGACCGAACACGCTTGATCCAAGCAACTGTTTCAAATCGGCGCACTTTACTGTTTTGAGATTATAATCGAAGACCTACAAAATTGATGCGTATAGAAGGCTTATAATAAAAAGTTGGCATATTTTCAAAGTCAAAGATAGAGATGGAGACGGTCTAGTGCTCGGAAATATCTCCCAAAGAAGTAAGGTCTGATCTACTATGTTTTGCGTTAAGTCAAGTGCCGACTTTATTCTAGAGTTGCCATTCAAAATTGACCAAAGCTGTTAATTTCGCCAATATTTTCTGCACCGCATCGTCGTTGTAGTATTCCCCACACTCAAGTTTGTGCATCTCCATTTCTCCTAGGGCTCTCAAGTCACGTGATTAATGATTTCTGTGATCTATACAGTTGGTTGTGAGCGACAAATGCTGCTATTAGCCAGACTTTCCGTGAAGACCCGGTAATTTACTTGAGAACGCTTAAAGATTGTGTTGAACTTAAAAAATATTCGAGCACACTAAAGTGTGTTGAAAGCTGGAAACAGTTCTGACCGCGAAGGAAAGTCTTAATCTTGTCGAACAAGGCAACAACGACGAAATGGCGAAGAAATCCAAAGGATCCAAGTCCAACGTCTCTAACTCGAATACAAACGGTTCGAGTAGCTCTTCAAAAGCTGTTGAAGAGCAGAGCTTTATTGTTGATCCCACAGCTAAAGATCCAGCAGTATACTTGCATCGCGATAACTTTGTTGAGATTTTATACTATCTTGATAGCTTTGAAATCGCACGACTCGAAACTGTCAGCAAATTATGGCGAGATTATATTCGAAATACTTCAGAGCTTTGGCGTGCGTTGGATTTACGACGGTTAAAAAAAGTGGTTCCGTTCTCGTTTGTGAAGGCTTTGGCTAATCGGGCTGGCGATACCCTTTCTGAAGTTTATCTACATCAGATGTCGGCAGATGATGTCAAAAGGTCTTTAGATCTGATTTTGCATGCTGGAAACTACAAAGATAAAGATAACAAGGCTGAATTCCTAATATATCGAAGTCGTTTACGAAAGCTGTTCATTGAAGTTCACACAAAATATTTTGATCCGCCATTTAAAGATTTCTCGCCTTTGACATGGACAATTCTATACGGTCTTCGAGAAGTACATTTGACAATGGATGATCTGTCCCCATTTTTGAAGTTACTAATCGACGGTAAATTTGAGAATGTAACAGATCTGCACTTTTGCACAGAGTTTGCAGCACGAATATCGCGTTACGTTTTAGATTTCCTCAAACCGGTTTCACATCCTAATTTCAGGATGTTTCCCCGTGTGAAATTTCTGGCTTTAGGCGGAAAGTCGAAGATGACGCCGGATCAACCAGTAGCGTATGCAGAAATTGGAACACGTTCGTTGCAGCGATTGATTTGGTTGTTTCCTGGTCTGAAAATATTCAGAATGACGAACATCGTTCTTGGGTCGTCAGCCGAAACGAATTATGAAACTTTGGATCCGCCAAATCCATTTAGACTTGATTTCAGAGTGTGCTCAGAACTGATTGAATTCAATGCTGCAGGAAGTCAAGTTAGCGGTTCAAACACTTTTCCTATATTGCCATCATCTGTTGAAAAGCTGATTTTACATAAGAGCTCTAAAGGTGTTCCGCGAACGGTGATCACATTAGATACGGAGGATGAATACAGAGATAATTGGACAACAGAAGTTATGGCTGTGATCCCTGATGAATACAAAAATCTGAGAGAAGTCGATTTGGGCGGAGTTGGTATATCTGGGCCGAGTCTACTTGACTTTCTATATCGATGCGACCCGAACAAACTGCACACGCTATCAATAGATAACTGCTACGATATTCGATTTGCAACCACACACAAATACGAACAGAATGACACGGAGTATTTTGAAATTTTGGAAGAATCAGATTACGTTCAAACGCATTTTCCTGAACATTTGTGCGGAAACCAACTACTGGCGACATTGCTTGTCGATCTTGTTCCTCATTTAAAACGACTGCGTTTGGGTTTCATTTATAACATCGACGATGTGACTATAAATGAGCTACAGGGATTGAAAGAGCTTGAGTATCTGGATTTATCAGGAACCCAAGTGAAATTAGATCATGTAATCAAACTAATTGCAAACATGACTCCCGATTCTAATTTACTGGAATCACAGCTGAAAGAAGCCAAATTAAGGGAACGACGGTATAATACAGAGAAGAAAAGAGAGAAATACAAAATCGAGCCTACGCATCTTCCCGAGGTTGTGCCATGGGAAGTCATAGGTCGAATGAGCAGCCTAAAAACATTGGTTGTGAACAATTGTGAATACATTCACGAAAAGGGTGCACATTTGCTCCACCGAGCTTTTAACCTGAATGTTAAGTGGAACAGACTGTATTTGAAAGCGCAAGTGGTGCGACCTGAGGAAGAAGCAAACCGACGGCTGCGGGGGTATTTTGAACGTCACATGCGGAATTTGCTTCAGGACGAAAGCTTTGAGCTTGACGGGAATGAGCTAATCGTTGAGAGGGAATGGCTTGATTTCAAAGAGAGTGGATATGTCATTGCTCAGAGTGAGAATGACATGTTGGAAGATGACTACAACGATTTAGCTCAGTTCGCCTATTAAATGTAAAGATCGTGTGGAGATCTGATGAATCAAGATCTAATGCAATCTCTTTGCGATATGTCATTCTATCAAAAGATCAAGTAAGACATGCCAAGTAGAGGATATTTTTAGTAGTCGCTGAGCGCGATAAAACGCTCCATACCAGGCTCTTAATTAGCAGCTAAAGTTAGTTACATTTGTAAAAAGATTTTACTTTACAAAATGGAGAACTGTGGCGCGGCAAGTAGACAGGAGATGGAAGACGCGTAGCCGGAATGTGCGGCAAATACGCGTGGGCAGCGCCTCAGGAGGCGCAGCCAAGCATTGATGGCTTCAGTCTCCAAGTTGCGATTAATCCCTCTTTCTCCTTCGCACCCTACATAACACCTTCGTTTTCACGGGCCATTCTTTCTCTCTTTTCTTCCTTGTTGCCCGGCCAGTCTTACAATCGTTTTTGTTTTATTTGGTTTATTTGACAACACACAATGCGTTTCTTTTCCAAGTTGTCTATCGCCGCGGCCTGCGTTACAGCCGTTGCCGCCGCTTCCAAGGATTACATTTCCACCAAGGAGATTAAGGGTCGTTACTTCGTTGACTCTGACTCTGGAGAAGCAGTATGTCCTACGAGACATTTCGCTATATTTTATAGGTGCTAATTGGTTCTAGTTCTTCTTGAAGGGTGTTGACTACCAGCCTGGAGGATCCTCAGCTGTTGAGAAAGGTATTGATCCTCTGTCCAATGTTGAGGCTTGTACTCGCGACATCACCATGTTCCAGGGTCTTGGTATTAATGTAAGTGGTGACTTTGCCAATCCTACGCTTGTCTTCTTTTCTTGATCTACTCGGCCCGGTTGCTTAAACGCGGGGGGCCCAACACATCACTCATACACATTAAAATCTCCGTGTTTTCTGTGTTTATTTTGAGTCTTGTTGCTACGTTTTTTAAATCGCTCTGAGTTCGCCACGCGCGGACAACACGTTGCTATTTTTGGACGCGTGCGTATGCCGTTCCTGCCGCTTGGGAAATTAGCTTACACACACACAAGAAAAAGCTTAGCGCACTTTGGTGTTCTACATGTGCTAACCCTAAACCCATAGACTATCCGCATTTACTCCATCGATCCCAAGCTTGACCACGATGAGTGCATGACCAAGCTCGCTGCTGCTGGCATCTACTTGCTTCTTGATGTCAACAGTCCTATCTACGGCGAGAACCTGTACAGAGACGAGCCCTGGACTACTTACACTGAGCCCTACTTGACCCACGTTTTCGAGGTCATTGAGGCTTTTGCTGGATACAACAACACCCTCGGATTCTTTGCTGGAAATGAAGTCATCAACAACGTCACTTCCGCTGAGGCTGCTCCTCATTATGTCAAGGCTGTTGTTCGTGACATGAAGGAGTACATGAAGAACCACATCAACAGACAGGTTCCTGTTGGATACTCATCTGCCGATGACTTGCGCTACCGTGTTCCCCTCGCTAACTACCTCGAAGCCGGCCCTGCTGAGGACGCTGTTGACTTCTACGGTGTCAACTCTTACGAGTGGTGTGGAAAGAACACTTTCAAGGGTGCTCTCTTCAACGAGCTCGTTGAGGACTTCTCTAACTACACTATCCCTGTTTTCTTCTCTGAGTTTGGCTGCAACTTGGTCTTGCCCCGTATTTTCCAGGAAGTTGATGCTATCTTCTCTGACCAGATGTCTGGTGTTTTCTCTGGTGGTTTGGTTTACGAGTACTCCCAGGAGGCTTCCAACTATGGATTGGTTGAGATTGGCGCCGACGGAAGTGTCACTCAGCTTCCTGACTACACTGCTTTGGCTTCCAAGTTCGCTACTGCTTCTACCACCGGTCTTACTACTGAGGCTGCCAGTGCCCGTCCTACTACTTACTTGAGCTACTACAACAGCATTGATTACAACACTACTATTCCTGACACTCTCGCATCCTCTGTTATTGCTGAGGGTCTTGGTTCTTCCTACAACCGTGGTGCCTTTGTTAAGATTGATGATCTCACTTCCAACTACTCTTTCTACAATGTTGCTGGAGAGCAAATCAGCAGCTCTATGACTATTGCTATTGCTCTCACTATCCCTACTGACACTGCTATTGAGCAGACTGACTCTCACCCTGATCAAGTTGATGATTCTTCTATCTCTGCCTCTGATTCGGGATCTTCTGCTTCTCCTACTGCCTCCGCTTCCTCCGCTGCCTCCACTGATGGTTCCACCGGTGCTTCTACTGGTGCTTCCTCTTCTGGCTCTGAGGAGACTGAGTCTTCTACCACTTCTTCCCCCAGCGCTACTTCTTCCTCCGCTTCTCTCTCGAACTTTGTTTCTAGCGGTGAGAAGATGGTCATTGCTGCGTTCTTCGCTGCCGCTGTCGGTGTCGCCATGGTTTAAAATGATTTAGGGAAAATTGTGTAAGGTGTATGGAACGATTTTGGGATTATTTCTGGATGTAAGAGTTTTTTACTGTCTATAGTTGTGTTTTTTTTTCATATATAAAAACTTGGCTTAGTGCTTTTTGATGTTGGATTGTTTAGTATATAGTTTTGTTAAAGATATATGAAGTTTCTGTTATTCTTCTTTAGGCTTGAGTTTCTTCAGGCGTAACTTTGTCTGTATACTAATGCATCGTAGGCTTCAATACTAGTGCTGGTACTGATGATAAGTTATGGAGCTGCCTTTGTGTATTTGATCGTCCACTCCCTTGCTGTCTGCGCGAACTTTGTGGGATTATTCTTGTAAACCTCAGCGACGTCACCTTCGACCGCATCGTCCAAATTTGGCTGAGACATGAGCTGAACCGCGAATTCGATGATTGTCAGTAATTTGCATGCAGGCTTCCATTGATCTGTTTTCAGTAGTGGAATGCAAACAGTTCCGTCGTGTAGGACGTTGGGATGATAGATTTTTGTGCTGAATTTCAGTGAAGGCGGGTTGAATGGGTATGTTGGTGGGAGAAGAAGATCAAGTTCAAATGTGCCTCCCTGTAGGTTATTATGCATGTTAGTATCAGACGCATAGGGCAAAACACTACTGATATCATTGCTGATATCATTAGTTCTACTTACCTCGTAAGGGGTATCTTTAGGACCGTAGATCTTGACTGTCCAATTCAGTAAATCAGAGTCAACTTTCGGTTCAGCAGTATATGCCGTTGATTCCTGCTTTCTCATATCCGTCCACTCCTAAAAACACAATCGTAAATAAACAGTAATATACAAATCCACGGGCGAACTTGCCTTTGTTATTCGTCGCATTGCTTGTGTGGAGGCCATTCTTAATAGCTTCTGATTGTAATTGATCCGATCGTGTGATATCTACTAATCGACCGCCAGGAAGTATAAATATGTATATTATTGCCCAACTAACGATTCTGCCAGGAATTAAAATATGTGTTTATGAACTCTTTTTATAAAAAATTTCCGCGTTCTCCGAGATCCGTTTACTGCCGTCGAAATCGAAGGTTGGGTATTAACTATAAGGTTTCGGTAGATGCTGTGAGTTTAGCTAGAAAAGAGGAAGAGCTATCTTACAATTCGGATATAACTATAACTACACACAGTTGTATCAGAAATCAAGCAAACATGTAAACATGTAAACATGAAATGGATAGTTGAAAAATATACATGGCTTTAAAATATGATGTTATATCTAATAGTACAAAACGTAGAATAAAAAAGCGCTTTTTGATGAATCACCTAATCTAATCCCTTTGAAACATTGCCAATAGTCCCATACCACCAAGTAAAGCATACTTTGCCCAAACGTTTTCGCTTAGTAAAATTGTGATGTATCCAACTAGTGGTATGTACCCTTTAACTGTGCCGACAACCTCTTTCTCACGATCAAGATAGTACTGCTTATACGCGTAAAGATCGACATCGTCCAGCGCATTATTGTCACCCTTTGTTAACAATAACTGCTTCTTTGATCTGTAATATAGTAGAATGTTAGCTAATTGGTAGTAAAGCGAGATCAACATAGTATACATACGAGACATGATTCCGGACTACACGGTGAACAATTGGTATATCACGACCCTTGATATTATACACCACCACATCGCCAACTTTCACTCTCGCATCCCGGTTCCATAGAAACAAAATATCTCCTCGCTGAAAGGCAGGTTCCATGGATCCAGATAAAACAACAACAATAGGGGAAGGCGAATCAGTCGCGACACTGAGTCCCTTCCAAAACATATAAGCGGTCGTTAACACCAAACAGAAATTTAGGCCTTGAACAAGCGTCTGCCTTAGACGCAGTCCTGAAAGTCCTGGAAGCATGGTTTCGTTATAGATCCAGTATACCAAACAAAAAGGGTCTCTGGTCTTCTGGACAATTGGCCTGAACTTAACCTTCAGATATTTATTGAGGTCCAACTCGCACGTTTGGGACCAAGATAGTACCGCTCTAAACTTATTCAGTCTACATTACTTCGCCATTAAATGAAGAGAAGCAATTACAAAATTACAATTCAGTTTGTCAAAATTCATTTAATTCTAAATAGTTTATTGTGTCTCAACGTGTATATTTCTCATCTGGAAAGTAAAGTCGACTGGGCTTCAATTTTGTAAACGGTACCTGAGCCGCAGCTATAAACTCTATTTTATGGACGACATCGACCGATTTAACAATGGTCAACTAGAGTTGGTGGTATATACAGAGAGCTTTTATTCATGGGATATACAAATTTGACACGACCTAATTCAAGAGACTTTCAACGGTCAAGAGCCGCAAGGTCATGTTACCAGTGGTCTTCACTTAAAGTGCATACAATCAGTATTCAGCTCCATGCCTCTCAAACTATCAAACAGTTCAGCCGAGTATTTGGACAAATTCAAACAGTTAGAGAACAGACCTGATAAGTTTAGAATAATACTAGATGCTTTGGTTGAGAAAAGACGGGAAAAACATGGAAGAACGCCAAAGCCGTGCTTGATTGAAAGTAATCAGACATTTGTGGCGAACATCAAGTCGGCATTATCAAACGATACCGATAGAATACAAGATCTTGGGACAAGCACATCATCGGTAGTATCAATAGAGCCGATAGAGAGTGAACTGCGTCTAGATTATAAAATTTCAGAAGGTATAGAAACTACAGCGCAATCAAGTGACAAAGACCATGAGGTATCAGCAGATGAAGATAGTACAAACACCGAAGAGCTGTTTTGGGAGTTCCCGTATACACCGCTAAACCGCTCAAAAAATAATGCCAAACATCTTGGTACACCATATACTGGTTTGAGGAACGGAGAAACGTCTAGCAGTATGATGAGCATACCACCAAATTTTGGTTCGACAAACAAAATACCCGATTCTAGTTTATCAAGCACAGTACAAGAACCTAGTTTGATGAGCAAATCACTGAACGAACTCATGGAAAGAGAGCATGATTTATTTTTAGAGGAAAGAGAATCATTATACAGACAACTAAGCGAGTCCGTCATCGGTCCGTTTGATACCACGCCGTACTCTACATCAGTCACTGCAGAATTTTGGGACCGATTCATATCATGCAGATCCTCAAAAGCATTCTGGCGGAAAAAAGACGGAAAACTTATGGGCACTACAGATGAATTCGAAGATTCTGCCGGCGCCAAAGTAGTCAAGAGAAAATCCAAGTTTGAATGGACTCATATCTACATATGTGCTCATAGTGGATCGCGTCGTGATCGTCATGATCCAACGAAACCTCGACGAAAAACTTCACGAACAAGTATAAAATGCGGTTGCAAAGCAAGATTAACTGCTTCAAAACGTGCCGAGTCCAATATAGTAGACATTCGATGGTTTTGGGAACATTCAGGTCATGATGATTTCGCGTTTCCTTCGATGGATGAGTTAACTGGACAATCCTTGTCGATGGCGTTGACCCCACATGAGGATATGTTCTTTCCTGCTAAACAGATGGGTTTGACTCAGTTTAAGAATGAAAATGCGAATGCGAATGGTAAAGGATCTGATCAACTTACTCGATTGCGAAGGATGATAGAAAAACTTACGGTTAAGCAGAATCAAATTGAGGCAGTTTAAATGGAGAGCTGCTACATTTTTTCTGTGGGCGTAACGGAGGTGTTTTAATAGAGTTGGGTATCGGTGAAATATATGTTTGAATGTACGATCAGTATCAGTTAATTTGATATATTTTATACGATACATTAAATCGTTATTATTGCCCATATAGCCCCGCCCACCGTCGAATACATTAAAAAAGTAATATGAAATAGATAAAAATACAAAAAAGCAAGCTTCTGATATTAAAAGTATGGAATTAAATGATAAATTAAAAGCAGGGCCTCAGTAAAATGAACATTGCACAAATAAGAGTAAAACTACTTCTCAGTCTCGACTGGTGCTTCAACCGGTACTTCTTCAGTCTTCGTTGCAACTTCCGCTGTCTCCACAGGAACTGCAGGCATGACAAAACCTGCGGGTAAAGTAATTGAGTCGAACAAATCCTGTTCTTTTAATGATGCTCCTTTTCCACCATAGACTTCAGGGATATCAGAGCCTAAGTACTCCGCAAGCTGGCTGCCGTAACTCAATACAACGAATTTTGACATGGTCTCTCTGGAAACCAAAAGTTTCATAGCAGCAAACATCCATCCCATGATAAGAGGCACATTGATGAAGTACTTCTTACCCAAGAGTTCAGGGTAATGGGCGGAGAAAATCGCAACAGCGGACTTTGATGCTCTTTTAGCATTGGGGTCCATCCGCAAAAAACTGACGTTCATGTAGTCGTGTACTTGATCAATTTTAGTTCTTGGACTAGCAAAATCAAGAAGCTGTAATCCCCGTTCCATGACACCAACACGCCATCTCAAAAACTGATCTGTGTCTCCGAATACAACTTCGGGTTTACCAGCCGCCTGACCGTACAAATTCCAAGTGATGATATCACCATTAGGCTTTGACTTATCTTCTGTAATAAACCCAAGACCGTCAAACTTAGAGTCATGAGTTTCCTCAAACGCAGCTGAAAGGGGTTTGAACTCCTTTCGCCATTTCAAAGTATCCAGAATCTGTGCACGCGCCGCCGGAACGTCATACTGGCGAGCAACTAAAAATTTAAGAAGAACGCAATCAACTGCAGTAGAAGCAGTATCAAGAATGTTCAAACCGTAAATCTCGCTGTAGCTGACTTGTTTGACAACTGCAGGAATGGCAGATTTGAAATCATTGAATGATTGAAGCTGTTCAGCGCTGAGCGAAGCGAGAAAGGAGGGGAGTTTAGAATCGGTCATTTTTATCTGTTCTCCGAAATGCAAGATGTAAGCTCTATTGTTTATAAATAATAGAACGTCTTGTTGGCTCGGCTTATAAGAACAATGGATCTTTGAAGAACGCGCAATTATTTCTGTCAGCTTTCAAGGGCTCGTCTAAGTTTATTATCCCGAACGATCTCGGCTCATTCGATCAGATAAGAGTCAAAAACCCTGACCCAGTGTATTGTGAAGCCCATCGCCTAGCGAGTTCCAAAAGTCAATTTTTGAAGGTCACGTGAAACTATGTAGGTCAGACCCTATTGTCATCATCTTAACATCGACAACTATACATACAGTAGATAAGAAATTACAGATTTATAGAGCGGCCGGCTGATCTCTGTTGCTTGAAATGGATCTTAGAGTATCTGATCATTCAATCATTGGAATTGATACTGCTAATGGCATACACAGCCTTGATATAGAACTGGACAACATACTTGCGGTCACTTCAGACCTAATATTCTATGTCTCTGGGGCTGAAACTAAATCGTTGGAGGTTTGCAAGTATACAAAGCTGGACACAAAAAGCTCAGCGATTGAGAGGCTCTACTTGGGTGGCTTACCGTTTTATTTGGACCCTCGAATCTCAAAAGTTACTGTTATAAACTCTGCTTTTGCTGGAAAGCAAAATGGTGAAACAGTTTACGAAAAGTTGCTTCGGCCTTTGTTACTAGAGCTAGGAATTACGCATAACTTGATTACTACTGTCTCAAAGTCGTCAATTGTGGAGTTTGGTAGCTCACTGGTCGCTGAATCAGGTCCTCAAACTGTTATCATTCTCTCAGGCGATACCTCAATACATGAGCTTATTAATTCGCTTCCCCCTATTTCCAGTACTATTGATCTATTTCTACTTCCTATTCCGACTGGTTCAGGGAACGCTCTTATGACCTCATTAAATCTTGCAAGCCCAACATCGGCTATATTTTCATTTTTGCATGGTTCAGTCAAACCACTTAACCCTTTTTACGTCACGTTTCCCGCTGGTAGTAAGGAAGTCATTCCCCCTACCGCAACTGATCCTGATGGAGAGGTAACTTCCCTGACAACTCCTGGAGCTTTGAATGATTCAGAACAGAAGATTTTTGCGATAGTGGTTGTTTCATGGGCTATACATGCCGCTTTAGTTGCGGATAGTGATTCTCCTAAGTATCGAAAGTTGGGAAATGATAGATTCAAAATTGCTGCGAAAGAGAACTTGGAACGAGGTCAAGCATGGCATGGTCAGATAAACTATGTACATTCGTCAGAGATTGACCCTACTGTGAAGGAAACGGTACAGCTTGATGACGTGGAGCATTCATACGTTCTAACAACCAGCATATCAAGTCTCGAACCAGGATTCAAAATTGCTCCTACTGCTAGGCCATTATCCGGCAATCTTGAACTCATCAGATTACCGTTCTTACAGGGAGCCGATATAATGAGACTTCTTATGCTTGCATATCAAAATGGCAGTCATGTGAATGAGCCCGAAGTCTTGTACACGGAAGCTGATTCAGTGACAGTCCAAGTCGATGAAGAAGAGGAAAGAATGCGAAGGTGGTGTGTAGATGGTAGAATAGTTATTGTGCCTGAAGGTACAAAAGTTCAGGTTCATAGAGGAACTGTAGATGTTCGGGGGTGGAAGGTATTAATTGCTGCATGAACTTTTTTTTTGGTGCGTATATGACTGGTGTAATACATTTGAATGCATTTGATCGTTCATATTTTTCTACTTATAGAACTTATAGATAACGCAATTTTAATGGTTTGTGCGGAGCAATTTATCAGCTAGAACTGCGAACTGGGTGCAATTTAACGACAAAACATGTATACGGCTGTAATATCTTACTCCTTTACTAGCAGAATAGGCAAAAATCTGTCATGTTCTTGGCTTTTTTAATGTGTATTAATGCACGATCAGCCATTAGTATGAAGGCATTTTGGCTCAGCGCAGCTATCTTTCTTCGATTGTGTATTGTGTGACAGGTTTCTTTTTTCAAAATTAGCGTCGCGTAAATTTTTGTCTCCTGTCATTCTTCAGTTTTCAACCTTGTACACTCAGAGGGTAATTTTCTGCCTAAGATGGATAAAAAAAGTATCAAAGCGTATTTTGGAGTGAAAATGAAAAAAAAAATCAAACAGCCATGTAATATCACGGCTGAATGTATATACACTGCGTCAATAGTACTTGAATTACTACAATTTATCGTCATTATCAAAATGATATCGGCTTACTCTAACCGGAAAAAACGGGTGTATATTATTGCCCAGCCACCAAATGGCTGGGTAAGCAAGCCACGCAAAAACTTTGCCCCTGCCCTAAAACTTGTGCCTAACTCCTTTATAAATTTTGCTTTATCACATTTTCATTTCTCTTCTTTTTCTTTACTACCCCCTTCAGCTTTATTTATACTATTATTATTGGACTACAGATATTACACAGCGAACACAATGTTTTAAATCACTCAGGCATAACGGCATATTATCGGCAATTAAGGCACGGCAATCAAAAATGGCATCTTTTAAATTATTATATTATTCTTTTTTCTCAGAGCGGTTTTCCATTCGAGAAGTTTTAGTCAATATTGATATGCACGTATAATCACACAGAGGTGATTAGAATTATTATCGAAAACCGATTTCACAAATTTCCTATCTGTTCAACAGGATGCTGCGAGACCCGTACGCGACTATGTTCGGCGCGGGCACTGCTCATGCCCCAACAGCAGCACTACATTTCGACAACAACAGATATTCCAACTCCATTCAAAACAACTCTTTATACTCATTTGCAAGAGAATCGTCCGTACCACATGACTATGATTTCATGCGGGATATAAGAATGGATGAGGTTCCTGTTGATATCTATGCAAACACAGAAATGCCGGACCTATATGGCAGCGATTTTGATGACGACGATGACGATGACTACGACGAATTTGGTGTGGGTGACGTCTTGCTTGATGAAAGTGCCGGAGTATGGCGTGCAGAGCGTGTACATCTCTCACAACCTGAAAATGACTCGGACAGTCAGTCTATTGATACAGAGGACCCAATGAATTGGCAGCAAACCGCTGCTTTAAACACGAGATTCATTGCTCCGTCGCCGAATGAAAGAAACGCATTGACGTTTGACGAGCAGAATTATGCTCAAATGAACCAGCAATATCAGCGGCAACTACAAATGTGGAATTCACGTCATGATCATAATAATATTAATGAGACAATGATTCCACCACCTGAATGTCCCTATTCGCAGACTTTAGCTATGTCTGGTGGGCAGTTGTCCAATAAGCGAAAAAGGCGTCAGAGTACTTATCAGCGAGAGGCTGGATTTCAACGGCTTCGTTTCGATCGATCCGCGGATCTTGAGATGAGCGGCCCTTAAAGCTAAAATCTTTGTTTTAGTATGTTATTTGTTTGCGAAAATTATAAAATTGAAAAAAAGTTCGTTTGATGTTTGTGCGGAGATAGATTTTGTGCTACATCTAGATTTAGATCAAGCTAGAATCACTTTATGTTGCTCTACTTGAGGTTGGTACACTCTGAGGAACTACGCGTTTAATAAAATTATTCAAAAATAACATCTAACATGCCTCAACTCCGTCATAGAATACAAAGTGATCTTTGAGTTATTTACCTTTTTTAGCTTCCTCAGCCGGCTTGCTTTTCGCTGGGCTAGTATTACCCCAAGCGCCAGGTAAAGTTGACGTGATGCCGATAACTGGAGCAAATCCTTCACTTTCAACTATTCCAGTTGTAAGCATCTTCTCTCTTTTTCTCCATTTCGTTTGTGTTTGGGTCCATTCGAAAACTTGCTCAGGAGCAGGTGGGGGATCAGTAACTTTAGTCACTAGATACGCTGTTGAAGCTTCAGCGAATCCGTACATAAGGACACCAAAGTATGGAATTTTCAAAAGAAAATAAAATCCCACACCAAACCCGAATAGAACTCCCTCGCGAGCATGATACCAAGCCTCACGTTCTCGTTTATTGAACGGTATACGTGAGAAATATGGGATCAGAAGTTCACGACATAAACTGCGACCACCCCAGTAAGAAGTTACGAAACGTGTGAGAAGATTCTTGGGGATGAATAACCCAGATCCAAAAACGACGAGTGCAGGAGTAAATCCAACTGTTTTGCGAAAGGAAAGAAATGACACAATTGGCAGTACTATATTGCCAATGTAAGGAAGCATCGACAAGTAGTAAATTCCAACAGAGAGAACGGATCGACGAACGTATCGAGCAACAAATCTTGCTGCATTCTTATTTGACGAGGAATTATATGCATCCGGAACCTCTTCTGGGTTCCTTTCTTTAAGTAAGCTCTGAGCTGATGAAGTAGTATATTTTGATATCGGCATATAGAATCTTGATGGACCTTCAGTATAGGTGTCATCAGAAAGTTTCAAGGGCACAGCTTTCTCTGGGTGCATTTTAAAATAAACCTGATCAATAAACTCTAATGAAGTCATAAACATTTGATCCATCTCAGGTCTTAAATATCTCATAACTCCAATAAGTAATCCACTTAAGTTGATCACATTTTCCTCCACAAATTCCACATTTCTGATGATTGATAGCGCACGTGCGCTTGATTCTGATTCATCTTGTATCGTCAGAATCCATGCCCAAACACGAATACAAATTTTTAAAGCAACTAGTGGTATAGAAATTATAAATTGAATTAAAAGGGAAAACAGAACGGCGTAAACAGCTTGTTTGTAGTATTTAGCACGGAATAGATCAGGATTTTGTAGTGCACGGTATGCACCGAGTAGTGTTAACTGAAATCCTCGAACTATGGACAGTATCGAAAAGCCATCTGGCGGACTGGTTATATACTCTGGTGATCCCATCTATCGAATTTTTTTTCTTCCTCCCTTTTGAAGCTTTAACTGTATGGTTTGAATTGGATATCAGTAAAAAATGAGAATCATTGGTAGCAGGAGTATTGTCGATTCACAGATTATGCGGCTTACGCCGCGCAGCAGACGAACAAATCGAGACACAGAAAACTACGTCATCTGTAACTTTTCAATTTGCAAGCCAAAAAATTAGAGAAAAGCAGGCAGGATTATAATTTACAGGATACCTAATTCGGATACTGCTTCCACTGATCTTAACGATTGATAATGACACACGTGATATTTCTCAAAAATCCAAGTCCAGACACAAAACTAGATAGCTATGCGTTAAAGGCTTCAGAAGAATCATTTACTTCATCGTTTATACCTATTTTATTCCACAAGTTTGTCGATCAAGAGGGATTGCGAGAATCCGTGGAAAAAATAAAATACGAATCAGACAGTCTGCCGGTTGATGCTTTGATTATTACAAGTCAACGAGCTGTTGAAGCTATCGTTGCTGTTCTCTCTGAAATCAAAGATGGTATGGCTTCTCTTTTACCGAAAACTGTGAAGTTAAGACTAATAAATTTATAGAGTCAGTGGTCGAATACATACTATCACTACCAATATTTACAGTTGGTCCCGCAACAGCAGCATTAATAAAATCGCATGGGTTTAAAACAATTCTTGGAGGAGCTGATGCTGGAAATGGGAATATTCTCGCATCGATAATTGTTGCAAACAAAGAGTCATATTCACGCTGTGTCTTCTTCACAGGTGAAACGCATCGCATGATAATTCCCGAACAGTTACGGAAAAATGGCATAGAGTGTATTGAAAAAGTTGTTTATACTTCTGCAGACGTTCCCAAATCAAGCTCCAATTTCTTAGAATTCCTGAAATCATATACAAGAACTGATCCATTGTGGGTGGTATTTTTTTCGCCAGCAGGGTCCACCCCAATTGCTGAAACAATAAGTCACATGTTTGCAGAGGGTACTAAGTCTGTCAAAGTAGCCGCTATTGGACCTACTACAGAAGAATTTCTACTAAAGCATGGAATCACACCGGACGCAGTTGCGAAAAAACCGGATCCGACAAGCTTGATTAGTGAAATTAAAGCTAATAGCTGAACGTTGAAGGAATATAAACTAAGTCGTATAGAGCTTATAACAAGCTGTTGAAATATTAATTCTTGTGCAAGTGACAAGCATATCATTTACTTCATTTATCAAGAGATAAGGCGCCATATGCAAACTAAATCCATTTCCGATTTCCAACAATATACTAGCAAATAATCAAACGAGAAAACATAAAAAAGGCAATCAAACAACAGAACAGAAGCAAATTATTAAGAGAAACAACTTACTATGATAACACTAACTTTTGGTCATCTATTACCAAAGAAAACAAATTTTATCTTTACCGTTTAAGACACAATTAAAACAAAGCTGACAAAAAAATAAAACTGAAAAGATAAGAAAGTAAGACATCTCCAGAAACCCACATTATTCGCCGTAATTAAGTTGAGCAACGAATTGCTAAGTCCCATGAACCAACAGGGATTTTTTTACAATTTACAAAGATGAAGCAGAAGCAACAGCCGGCTCGGGGACGGCAGCAGTTCCGGTCTTAGCCAAGTTGTACTCGGACTTGTAAGTCTTGATGTTCTCTAAGAAACGATCAAAGAGGAACGAAGAATCGAGAGGACCACCTTTAGCCTCAGGATGGAATTGAGTGCTGAAGATGGGTCTGTACTTGTGGTACATGCCCTCGTTGGATCTGTCATTCAAGTTGATGAAGTACTCGGCGAACTCTTCGGGTAAAGTGCTGGCATCGACAGCATAACCGTGATTCTGCGAAGTGATATGGCAGTGACCGGAAGTGACGTCCAAAGTAGGAATGTTGTGCGCACGGTTACCGTATTTCAACTTGATAGTCTGAGCACCAACGGCAAGAGCAAGCAATTGATGACCGAGACAGATTCCAAAGATAGGACCAGAGAAGGAGTTCATAGTCTGCTGGAGGTTGAAGATAGTCTCAGAGCAGTTAGTTGGGTCACCAGGACCGTTAGAAATGAAGATTCCATCGAATTGGCTAGCAACGTCTTGGATAGGGAAGTTGTAAGGGAAGACAGTGGCGGTGGCACCGCGGCTGACGAGGCATCGAATGATGTTCTCTTTCACACCGCAGTCGAGAACAGCAATCTTGATGTCTTGTCCGGGGTTGATAGTGTAAGGTTCAGGTGTCGAGACCTGCGCGACCATGTGAACTTTACCGGGGTCAATGAAGTCAGCGTTGTCTTCGCCTTCGCCAACAGTAATCTTAGCCAAACTGGAACCTTGTTCTCTGAGATAAGTAACAATAGCACGAGTGTCGACACCGGTGACTGCGGCAACATTGTAGCGCTTGCACCACTCTCCTAAAGACTCGACAGCGGTCCAGTGCGAGTAGTCGGCGGCGAAATCCGAGACGACGATTCCAGAGCACTGAATTTTAGACGACTCAAAGTAACGGAGAAGGTTGTACTCGTCGCGAGCGCTAGAAGGCACACCGTAGTTTCCAATTAGAGGTTGAGTGAAGACCACTGAAAAATAATTGGATGTCAGAAGTGACTCTTATAAGAACGACGCAAATGTTGTCGATTACTCACAGATTTGACCACGGTACGAAGGGTCAGTCATAGACTCCGGGTATCCAACCAAAGAAGTAGTGAAAACAGCCTCACCCGAGCTGTTCAAATCAGCACCGAACGACTTTCCGGTGTAGACAGGTCCATCTTTAAGCTTAAGAGTAGCTTTGGGAAGAGAGGCAGAGGTTAAGAAGCGAGCAGTGGCGGGCTTCAAAGAGAAAGCGGCAGTCTTCTTGAATAAGTTCTGCTTGAGAGCAGCGGAAATAGAGAGCAACATTATCCGAAAATGCGTTTACAAATGAGAATTCTTCCAAATGTGGTCTGTTAAATTTTTCGTATAAGGTCAGTCGAGAACTCAAAGAGATAAAATTTTGCTTCGAACAACGGAGCTGCAGTTCACAGCCAGATAAAGCTAACTTTCACAGCGCAAAAAAAAGAGAAAAAAAGTACCTGATAAATAATCCTGAATCAAACAAGAAAAAGAAGAAGACGAAAAGTTAGTAAAGCAATAAAGGGAAAAAGTACGAAAACTCCCGGTTGTAATTATTTCGGTGGGCGCCGTCGAGCGCGCGTGCCCATTGATTATTTGTGGGCCCGAACCGCGACCAGAACAGCGCCCACTGCCACCAATTCCAAACGAAAATAACGAACGGAAATCGCAAAGAATAAGACTAACCTGGCAAGTAAACAGCGAAAAAAATCTCATTCACGCAAGCGGGCGGAAAGACAAAGCGCAGCAAAATGAGCTTGGACGGGAACGCTGATAAAAAAAAGCCTTGAATTGACGCTGAAAATTTCAAAAAAGAAAAACAAGGTTTTTTATTTTTTTTCCATTTGTTCAGGTTTTGAGTAATTCAATCCGAATCTTGATTAAGTACTAACCCCATATTTTGCGAACGTATCTTCAAACCCCTTACTTCAGAGAGATCTCACGATGCCGCATCCGGTAACACCAGTCATGCGCAGATCCCATCACGGCTTGAGTTAGCTACACACAAATAAATTCGTGCCGTTCAACATCCACTACACCTTCGTCTCCCTCACATCACAACCTACCACACACACATAATGATTGGAACTTCTGCTTTGCGTCCTACTGCTCGATTGGCGTTTGCTTCTGCTCGCTCGTTCTCTTCTTCTGCCGCTCGTAGCGACGTTGCTCGTCTCACCCTCGTCGGCCGTCTTGGAACTGACGTCGAGAAGCTCACCTCGCAGAACGGCCGTGAGTACGGTCGCTATACTGTCGCTGTGAAGCCATCTCGCAACAGCGAGACCTCGTGGTACCACGTCGTCAGCTTCGACAACAACTTGGACTACTTGTTGGAAAACTACAAGAAGGGGTGAGTGAACGCGTCGCGTCTGATTTCGCGCGTGTCTACGCGCGATTGATCCGTGTAACCTTGAAGGCTCATTACTAATTGTGCGTTATACAGATCTCTTGTTTACCTTGAGGCCAGCGCGTCTCTTCAGAACTTTGAGACCGCTGACGGCCGCCGAATGGGTTCGCTCCAGCTTGTCCAAAACAAAATCAGCAAGCTTTTGAACCCCCGTCAAGACTTTGAGAACGGCGAATCGCCTTCTCCGGAAACCGAGATCTAATTCTCTTGAGATTCGAAGGAGAATGAAACAAGTGTCGACAAGAATAAGCGCTTATATCATTTTGTAACATTAGATCAATATGTTTTGTTATTGTTTTATTAAACTTACTTAATGCTGTCGATCTCTGTATAATTTCCGCAGTCTAGATTGTTTGTAAATTAAGTTCTCCTTTCTATTGCTTTTTGCTACTAGCAAAATCTTTCATGGTTACTGGCTACTAATGAGTTAATTACAAAAGTTGCAAGCGCGGACAATTAAAATCATGTATTACTTATTCCAAGAAAACACCACACAAAAACACCAAGAATTTCCATTCCAATTTCAGTTTCCAATATTAATCCTGTTTTTACTGTCCACTATTATCTACGCGGATCTCGTACTTCACTCTTACTGCTCCTTCGGGATATACGAGACGATTATTATCAGCTTCATCGTCAGTATCGCTCACGCTGTATGAGCGTCCACCCGCGATATCAACATTTACTTTCTCTCCAAACTTCTCGATGTCAATGTCGTCGTAAGCGGGGTCGCAGTGATATCGCGAGGGACTCATGCCATCGTAACCCATACTTGACGTTGTGCAAGTCACATTAGTGGATCCCTTAGTATCCATGTTTGAACTAGTGCCGTAAGAAGAAGCAAATCCACTACTACTCGTAAGAGTGTTTTTGTTAAGCCATTTGGACTTTGGAAACAATTTGGCAAAGCCGAGCTTGACTAGCCATTGCCGATACATGATTAATGCATCGGCACCAATTCCAAAATATGCAAACAGGAAGATACCTAACACTGGATATAAAAAGTAGTTGTATCTAGGAGCCCCAGTAGCTACTACAATAATTTGATTCCACGTCTTGGGGTTATGTGTAGCAGACCACGAGTATCCTGTAATTCCGTCGAGAATATTTACCACTAGAGTATATATTGCCAACGGAAGTGCGATTGCAATGATTGAGAAACTGAAAAACAGTAATCGTGCGAATCTTGTTACTGTCATACCGGAATGATTTGATTGCAGAATCTCTTTGAATTGACGACGACGTTGTAAGTAGTAGAAAATTGTCACACCTGTGGATCATTAGTCAACTGTTGGAATCTAATTTGCTATGAATATCTTACATGAATAATATGTGGCCAAAACCATCAAAATCGGACCCCAAAGGATATATCCAATCAAATTCACAAACGAATGGTCTTGAGCCGGTGCACATCCACTATACTGCAAAATAAAGTACCGTCTATATTGGAAGATATAATAAATAGCCAGCTGCAACAACGGAAGGAACAATGCATAAAACAGCTGAACTGCAAGCTCCATTCGCTTTTCAGATGGCGTAGGTGCTATAGTCGATTTTCCCGACATGATAAGCGCAAGACTTCGAGATATGGAGGTTATGCATGCCATACTACCAACGCTCGCTGCTATATGCAACCGTGAAGTAATATCACAAAAGACATGACCATTCCAATATGTCGAGACATCAGGACTTCCAAATATGATCGAGTTCGTAAACACTGATAAGTTTCCAAGCGTCACCCAAACTATTAAAAAGACTGCTGATATATTCTTTTGTCCCCAGTGCCAGAAAAGAGGAGCAATGCTTCCAATTAATCCCAATAGAGACGTCACGAATAACGGAACGTAAATCATCGCGATCGAGAAGATCCACTCTAGTTAAAAGATTTCCACTGATTTGTTGCAAAAGCAATTATTTTCCGGGTCCGCCAGTATATATACAAAAAAGAGCGGATTTCACAGCGCTTATTGCTAAGAGATATGCCCCTATTCAAAGTCTACCTTGTCTAATCAGTATACTTTTTTGGTTTCTAATATATACCCTCAGATCCGAAAAGTGTTGCAAATGCCGCAAATGCTATATTACCTAGTGGCATTGGGCTGTCTCAGTACCATCTGAAAGGGAAAGCGGATCAGTGGGTAGATCAATGATTAAGGCGTTCATTGAATGCCTGATTAGGCAACTGCAGGTTTAAGTATCGATAGCTCTTCCTTGCACTCATCCATCTGTCGTGAAATTTGTAGGCCATAAAAGCTGCTCAAAATTTAATAATCGTATATAGAAAAGCTTTGCCAAAAACCAGAAGACCAATTAACATATATTAGAGATGTGAGAATGTCGAATTAAATAGAAAACTCATGTGCAATGAAGAAACTCCCCATTTGAGCTTAATTACCACGTGGTAGTGATTTGTTCGTTTAGCGAGAAAGCAGAAAACCTTGTTTGTAAATAATTATTCCCAGCATAAAGTCGTAAATACGAAAATGGTTTATACAAGCAAGTACACGTACTGAAATCATTTTGAGTAATTGTTTGAACGGGTATTGACTCCTGAAGTGTGCCACAGTCAAATACTAATAATATCTCCCTCACATGATCACACAGAGCGTAGAAAATACAACAGTGCGTTTCAACATTTCAAACTCCCGCGTTAAATCAGCACTAACAGAATTTGAAAAAGTCAATTGTCAGCTATCAGTTGTCAGTTCTTGGTTGTCACCTTTCATTTGTCTTCGTATTGGTATAAACTTTTGCAAACTTTCGAACAGACCCAGCCCACAGGAAAATCAGATTAGGAGAAGTAAATCGAAGAACCAAGAGACAAAATAGGTCACTGCGTTGGTGGCGTATCCGTAGGGCTTGCAGCTTTAAGGATATCCACCTTTGTGGGGGGTCTGAATTGATACCAACTGTAACATATCACATAGTAGATCGTGTCTTTTTCTCACTTTTCAGAAGATAGTTCAGCACTTGATGAAATTTTTCGAACAAGAGCCCTGTATCTAGTCACTTTCTCGACCAATAAAAAAGCACCATATCACAATTGCGCCTGTTGCATTGATTTGTGAATGAATAATTCGATCAGAATGTTTGCCACAGTTTCTGGCAGCTTCTCATTGAGAAAATACAGAAAGAGACACTGATTTCATGTTATAATATCATTGACAGTTGACTGAACTACAAGAAAGGAAAAAGCCTACATATAACTGAAAGTTTTTGTCTTGTGTCCTCTGTGCACCACTATTGTTCTCTACTTACTATTGTTCCTCGCCGCACACCTATATTGGTCTTACCGCAACACTCACTTTCTTTTGCTTCTTTCTGTTGTTGCACCTTTCTGTCTTCTATCTTGAGTGTGATGACTTATTTCATTATTTACAAAACTATATTAAGCCATTAGTATCGGGTTCATGCACTCCCGTTTGTCCCTCCATTGGTGGTTCCATTAGCATGTGCATTCGCACTAGCCGGACGTGAGGGTGGGGCTGTCTCAGTTGGAGTATCTAGGAAAACCGGTTTCAATACCTGTAGCACATGTTAACTAAAGTGAACCAATTTTCAAATAGATTGACTTACGTGCTCGTCAAATTCTTGGAACCAACGTGCATGCTCTTCTGCTGTTCGTGATATAAACCCTGGAAGCGATGTACTTGAACTTCCTCCAGCGGAAGGATCTGATGACGTAGTTCGTGACGTCGAAGGCTTCTGTTTATCCGGTGAGGACTCGCCAGTTGAATTTCTGTGCGGGAACGTGGCAGATTCAGGAGTCAGATTATTTCCAAACTGTGGTGTAGAAACAGTTTCGGGAGATCGACGAGTTTTCGAATCTGATAGCCGAGACATCGACCGTCGCCTTGTCTTTCCGGCGATTGAACCACCATCAGTGAATGGAGTTTGTCGCATTCCTGGACTTGCTTTGCGTCCAATTTCAATGTCAAGCTCGTCATCAGAGTCTTGATCTGTTTCAACTCCGGTCTGAATACCTAAAATTTCAAGCATACGAGCCGTTGTGCCTCCGAAAACAATAACAGTCAAAACTACAACAACCAAAATTGTTGCACGTAAAGCATTGACGTCTTCGCCTTCTAAACCAGCGGCTAAAGCAACACCTACAGCTCCACGGAGGCCAGCCCAAAAAAGCATCATTTTGTACTCATCTGAAATCTCATCAGGAACAGGGCGATTCAGTGCGCGTGCGCGGACTCTGTGCACAAAATTAATCAACCTTGACAAGGGGAAAACTGCTGCCCATCTTGAAATACAAATACCAAAAGTAGTCACGATGATTAGTAGAGGCTTGTAGACCAGTTTGACTTCGGTGAACATTGATAAACCCAGATAAATAAAAATGAAATTCTCTGAAAGCTGTGCTAATGTCTGAAATATCAGTTTTGTCGCAATCTGTGTCTTTCGCGACATATTATAATAAGCATAATGCTTTAAGGTAATACCGCAAAACAACAGGGACACAATTCCTAATCACAAATTAGTACACTTCCATAAACCAAAATAGTCGCTACTCACCTGACATATGACATCCGTTCGAAAAAAAGTATGCAGCGTAAGCGACAAGAAGAATAAGACAAGTTTCGATAGACTGGAACTGTCGAACTAAAGAGTGCTTTAGAATCAATGCTGTGGCTACTCCAACTATAGCACCAATTAAAAGTGATATGGTAAATGTCATTAAGAAAATCCCAATGCCTCGAAATAAATCAGTGAATCTTGCGGATTCCCCGTGAAACTTTTGCGTGGTCCTATAAGCATTTTAGTATTATCGCTATTTCGTTGCGTAGAAAGTCACTTACTCAAACATAACAATGGAAACTGCATCGTTCAAAATACTTTCGCCAAAGATAATTGTGTACAATTTAGGATCCACTTTATATGCATTGAAAATTGATAAAATTGTGACTGGATCCGTTGCTGAAAGTGTGGCTCCAAATCCAAGAGCAGCAACAAAAGGAATTTTCAAGCCTTCTAATCCCATAAATGCCCAAATGTAAATTATACAGCCCAAGACGACGGCAGATATAAAAGTTCCCGCAAATGCAAATGTTAAAATGGTGCCTATATTATTAAAGAAATTTGCCTATTTGTTGGTCAGCACACGAGTTTAAGTAGATTAATCGGCGTTATTGAAAGTGGGATCGTACTTGATGCAATTCGTAACCACAATTTAAAATAATAGGAGGCAGGAGCATATTGAAAAAATACGAATAATTAAACGACACAGCATCTTGAATGTAATGACCAGGTAAAGTTCGAATAATAAGTCCGATGATCATGCCTATATAGATAATTGACGTCAAAAAAAAGCCCCCGAATAGCTAGCATATAAACTCATACCGGCAAAAATTGAAACGACAGTTTCGTGAACCGCTTGAATTTTGCGGACTTGAAGGAAATAACTTGTCCATAATGATCCAATTAGAAGTAAAATCAAAATCAGCAGCGCCCATGAAGAGTATAGCTCTTGTTGTGACGGATCATTGACCTCCTCTATATTAAGAATATCAGAATTCATTTCTCAAATTTCAAGATAAATGCATTTCTTACCATCAGGAGAGCCCTCAAAGTCTGTGTCACCCTCACGTTTCACTATTATGCATTTCATTAGAAATTCCATGTGTGTAGATGTGACGTCGAGCTCTACTTACACAGCAACTTAGTTGCTTCCTGCAGCACTGATGAAAGCATTTGAGACGCAATTGTTTATTGCCCGTAAAACTGATCACTAAACAGACGTTTTAATTCCTCCGAGTGCTGAAGCCGCAAGTAAATCAGTCTCCTAGTGGACGAATGCACACGCAATAGCGACTGGCGTGATAATGATGCGCTGCTGAAACAGTCTCTGCGCTTCTAGCTTTCTTGAAGTCCGCCTTTAAATAGCGAGGTTGTTCGAAGCACAAGTACGCACAACCCTCAAAAAAAACTATGTCGGTCTGTTCACGTTCTTTAATCCACCATCAACACAGAAAGATATTTCAGCAAAAGGGCTAGAGTTATTCGCGGAGATTATGAGTGTTGAAGAGATCTATCCGGCGTGCCGCACGGGAGCAATGTGCGGCTTTTTTAATATGCAGTCGCGACTGACGGCGAACGTCAGAGCCGTGCTGCAGCAACGCTGCATTTCGCTGCGACAACAGGTCTCAGAAGATATATTCGGTTGAGACAGAAATCACTGTTGTTAACTTTCGCTACCTGCTTTACTCATTGACTCATATTTCTACCATAGCATATCAGACTCAAGACTTCTCTAAACTACATGAAAACCCAATCGCAAATAAACTTTAATGCCAATTACACCAAACTGTCGGATCGCCCTGCCTCTATAATGATGACTTTCACTTTCACAATGTATTCTTTCCCAATCCCATGCCTCATCACCTTATTCCCAAATAGAGACGCATCACTGTGCTTATTGCGTCACCGGCTGTGCCGCCACTGCTGTGCCCAAATTATTGCTCGCAGCTCCATTCGCACTGGAACTTGCACGTGACAATGTCTGTCTGCTCGCTGCCAGGTTTGTGTTACTGTTGTCGGACATGTTCGCTAACATAGTCGGTAAACCCATTCCTAAATGAGATAAAAATTCATCGTCATCGTCTTCTTCAGGAGGAACCCCCGTAGTAATACCGAGAATCTCAAGCATTCGCGCAGTAGTTCCTCCAAACACTATAACTGTTAGAACCACGACAACTAATACTGTGGCTCGCAAAGCATCAGAGTCTTCTCCTTCTAATCCAACAGCTAGAGCGACTCCCACTGCTCCGCGTAAACCGGCCCAGAAAAGCATGATCTGGTATTTTTGCGGCAATTGCTCTGGTTGCACGGTGCCAGTCGCTCGTGCACGAGCTCTCAGAGCGAAATTGATTAGTCGCGAAAGAGGGAAAACCGCTGCCCATCTTGCAACACAGATTCCAAACTATAAAAAATAATAGTTAGTGCTGTCTAAAAATAGTGTCTACAATTCAGTAGTGATAAATTACCATGGTGACAACAATCAGAACTGGTTTGTACACCAATGTGACTTCTGTGAATAATGAGAGACCTAAATAAATAAAAATGAAGTTCTCAGATAGTTGAGCTAAAGTCTGAAAAATGAGTTTGATTCCGACTTGCGTCCTTCTTGACATGTTGAAATACGCATAATGCTTTAATGTGACACCACAAAATAGTAAAGAAACAATCCCAGACATGTGGCAACCGTTCGAAAAAAAGTATGATCCGTAGGAAAAGAGAATGATCAGACATGTTTCGATAGAAGGCATTGTGCTGATTTTTGAATATCGTAACATTAAAGCTGTCAAAACTCCCACAATCGCACCAATTAATAAAGATATGGTGAAGGTCATTAAGAAAATGCCAATGCCCTTGAATAATCCGGAGATACCTGCAGACTCTCCATGTAATTGTTGGGTAGTCCTGAATTTTTCATTAGCTTTTCCTACGTCAAAGGCTGCTGTAGTAACTTACTCAAACATGACGATAGATACTGCATCATTAAGCATGCTTTCACCAAAGATAATGGTGTAAAGCTTGGGATCCACTTGGTATGCATTGAAGATGGATAGAATTGTAACTGGATCCGTCGCAGAGAGTGTAGCTCCGACTCCTAACGCTGTCACAAATGGGATATCCAAACCTTCCAATCCGATAAAAGCCCATATATACAGAATACATCTTGAGAATGAGTCAGCAGCTTTTTCCATACCACACTGTGATTAAATTACCCTAAAACAACTGCAGACACAAATGTACCAGCAAACGCAAATGTCAATATAGTGCCAATATTTCGAGAGAAATTTGCCTATTCACCATTAAGAAAAGCCTCTAATTCAATTTTAACAAATACGCACCAAGTGTAATTCGTAGCCACAATTCAGAATAATTGGAGGGAGGAGCATATTGAAAAAGAAAGACGATTTGAACGATACAGCATCTCTAATGTATTGGCCAGCAGAGAATCGAATTATGAGTCCAACAATCATTCCTTTTCAATCAGCACAGTCTAGTAATAATGATTAAAAAGGAAACTAACCAGAAAATATGGAAACCACCGTTTCGTGAATACTTTGGATTTTTCGAATCTGCAAGTAGTAACTTGTCCATAGTGATCCAATCAAGAGTACAATCAAGATAAACAAAGCCCAAGACGAGTACTGCTCCTCTTGAGTAGGATCATTGATTACTCCATCTATAGATGTAATGATTAGCCATCAGTAATTGAGAATACGAAATCAACTGAATCTTACCCTCAGGACTTCCATCAAAATCAGTATTCTGCCTCTTATCTGCACACACATTAATCAAAGTCTTACTGCTTCACCATCTTAAAAGATACCTAAAATAGACAAAGCTGTAGCGGCAATCCAGCTCATTTTATAAGATTGTCCAAATGTTAGAAGATACGGTAGAATCAACTGAGGTTATAAGCCCAGCATAGAAGGTCTACCAGCGACACTTTGGCTTATAACAGAAACAAATCAATTAAGAAAAGAAGCAAAATCTATCATTGATATTCGTATCAAATAAGAAGTTTACTTATAAAGGTACGTTCCGAGATGATCCAATTGAGAAAGAGAGTTTTGGGATTGGAGATGAGCAGGGTCGAAAAGTGCCAGCGCGGCTTATCGTTGATTCTTGATTCTTGTGCACGGGCATCTTCGCGGCGCTCGTCTTTGCTTTTGTCGCTCCCGCGGCTCAAAGCTTACACCGTGTGGACGCGCAATCAAACTTATATAACCACAGTGATATCATTATTGAAAAATTACAAATAAGTAGTATATATATACAAAGACACTCATACGATTTACATTATCGTACATTCTCGCAAGGTCTGGCGAGTTCACCGAGATCCACTAAACTTCAGCTTGACCTTTTTTTGCTGTTCTTGAATCAACCTGTATGATCCCGGAACCTCATCCAAAACATCTTTCTGCAATCGTTGCAAATTCGCATTAACATCTCTAAGCGATATCTCACTTAAAGGTATACCAAACTCGCCTTTTTGTCTACGACTCGCAAAACCTCTAATATCTTCAACTATTTCATATTGTACAATCTTGTCATATTCTTCTAAAGTCCGATATGGACTTCGTAAAAATGAGCACAATTCGTGCAAAAAAATAGATGCATTGTTGGGTCCCAAATAATCAGCCAGAATGCCTAGGGCCATCTTTGATCCTTGATACGACTGAACATCCACTATTTGTAGCATATAGCATATTCGTCTGCTTGCATCTAAATCCACTAAGAATTCCAAAACAGGCAAAGAGTCACTACCGTTATTTGCCAAAAGAAATGGGAAAACTGAAAGCTCTCTTCTTATGAAAGCTCTGGCGCGGCTTTGCATTTCCACCGAACCGCGAAACCGACCCGGCGACATGGCACTGAATCTTGTGTAGCTATTCGTTCCAATATGGCATGCTCTAAGTGAATTTCGGTAAACAAATCGTCTTCGCATCAATGCTATCTTTTGAGCAATTTGAATTTCACTGTCTTTGTGATTTGAGCTTCGTTGGTGGCGGCTATGATCTCGAGGACGACGTTGGTGCCAGTCAGAAATCTCTTCTGGATCTATGGCAGCGTTTGTGTTGAAAACACTCGTTGGAATCCTGACACTCTCCGATTCATTTGCGCTGAATTGAAATAAAATCTCCTGGACTTCGGATTTACAGAGTGGACAAGTCTTCTCTGGAGAAACCTCCAGCCACTGTGAAATGCATGAAAGGTGCCAAACGTGTCTACACGGCAGAGTCCGAGCTACCTTCAGCGGCGAAATACTCAGCAAGCATATCGCACAGTCTTCGGGTGGTTCGTCCGGAGAACTCGATAGCATGTGCCGTCTTATCAATCTATCGTGGTCTGCATTATTTCTTGAAATCAAAGACGTCATACATAATTGTTCGGCAATTGCCATCACGTGATGTATTTTAAATGCCGCTGGGATTCGACTAGAGTCTCCGCACCATCCTTCACTTTAACACAACCAATTGTCACAATGTCGCTTAACGCTTCTTGCTTATTTTGCCGTATAATCAAGGGTATGACAGAAGTCTTATGGAATTTATGATAGCCGATGCTAACTATACTGTCTAGGAGAGATCCCATCATTCAAGGTCTTCGAGACATCGAAGGTTTATGCCTTCCTCGACATCAATCCTCTCTCGGAAGGCCACACTTTGATTATTCCTAAATACCACGGTGCAAAAGTGCACGAGATTCCCGACGAGTATCTCGTTGACATCATTCCTGCTGCGAAGAAAATTGCTCTTGCTTTAGGAGCGACTCCCGATGACACCTTCCAGTACAACTTGCTACAGAACAATGGTACAATGGCTCACCAGGTATGTAATACGCCATTTAATTACGTTCAGTCTTCTGATTTGGTATCTATAGGTCGTCCAACATGTTCACTTCCATGTTATTCCAAAGCCCACCCCTGAGGAAGGATTAATTGTCGGCTGGCCTCAAAAGGAGACTGATATGGATGCACTCAAGAAGATCCACGAAAACCTCGTGAAGAAGATCGAGGCGTTGTAAAAGATTCATTGCTAGCCCCTTGACTGAATTATCATCATTATTACAGAAGCTCAAATATATCGTACAAATCAAAAACTGCCCCCTTTGGCTTAATTACCGAGTTCTTGGTTTTGTGCTCGTTGGTATAGTCCGATTTGAACTACTTAATGTACCTCTTTGTTGAGATAACCTTGTTCCGGATCTCGACGACGATGTAGTTGGTGGTCTTCTTGTTGATGATTGTGCATTCGTCGATTTCTGTAGAGCCGACTTCACTGGAACCCGTTTGACCGTTTTCTGCGGTTCTGTAGCAGCTTGTATAGTTTCTTCCTCAGTTGAACCGGTCATATTTGAATTAGTCTCCTCCACTAAGCTGCTATCGTCAACTGCGATCCCTTGTTCTATAGATATTATATAAGCCATGACCTGAAAATACAGACGATTCGACGTCAAAACATACGTAAAAGAGCGTCATGCTCGTTTGCCCTTGTAAAAGATTCTGAAGTAGGAGCCTGCCTGAGTTAGAATTGCCGTGTTGAAATTTTGTGACGCGTAAACCATACCTCTTGAAAATCAACACACCAAGCATTCACTTCGAGTCCGTACAGAAATGCTGCGAAACTCTCGCTAAATCGAGCAAGATTTTCATGCATTATATCAAGATATTGAAAGTTTGTGTCAAGATCAACTAAGGAATCGCTTAGCTCAGACAGTTGAGATTGAAGTGCTTCTAATGGAAATGCTGTAGAGTATGGATTCACAGAACGAGAATTGGATCGACGTAGTGGTGTGGTCGGACGTGAAGCCCGATGAGGTCGTTGAACTGACATTTTTGACTTTAGATCCAATGCAGAAGAACGCGTAAAAAGATCTAAATGAGATTGTATGACAACAGATATCGAGCCATGTGGGAGGTTCACAACGCGTAATGTTTACATCAGGGAAAGGGCTTAGTCTGAAATTAAGGTTCAAAATAACGCGTCTTCTGGTCTACCGTCAAACGTAAAGAAGGTTAAGATGGCATCGGATTCAAATTTTTTGAGATTTCTTCATCATTCAATTAAAAAATGCTTCGCAGTACTAGTACTAATGTCAGCTTTTGAGTTACATTGTCTTTGTAGTGTATAAAAACTTTGTACAAATACACGATTCGCTTTAACTTTACGCGTACTATGCAGTAAAATTGAAAATGCCTTAATTATAAAATACATTAAACAATATACATTTAATCCACAAATAATGCAGAATCTACCTCTTTTTAAACATTACGCGAGACCCTTTGCGATTTGTTACAAGATTTACCATAGGAGGAAGTACTGGTATATCTCCTAATCCCGGAGACTTTGCTCTGGGAAGCATTGACATTTCCTGTGAATCTTCTGTAGGCTCAGACGGTGTTACTGTCTCCGTATCTTTAGCAGACCGCTCGAGTGCAGGTAGTCCATTTCCTTGTATACTGTCATTTCTTTTAATGCTTCTTAAGCCCCTGCGCAGTCTTCCTGGGATGTTTCTTCGTGCTGAAGGATCTGTATTCTCTTGAGAACTCAAAGCACCAGTTGTTACTGGTGCATTCGAGCTTGTTTCACTGACTCTTGGATTTGTCCGATCCTCAACTAAAGTACCATAGTGAGCATCAGAGGTGATATGTTCTCGTTGACCGTCAATGTTGTTGTCCACTGACGTCCTTGATTTCAATGATGTTTGTTCGGACGTTTCTCTTTGACTGAAAGAATTGCCACTTAGACCATTAAGTTTTGATGAGTTTCCCTTTTCGTTTCGCACAAGAGTACGTCCGTCTAAAGCAGAACTCGCACCATTGACTGACTTTTCCTTTTTAAATAGCTTTTGAAAACCAGCAATAGGAGGCTCAATAAGACTTCTTCTTAATAACTGTTTCGATCTAGCTCCTGATTTCCGAACACCATTACTCAAACCTTCACTTGATTTGAAAGAGGCTTTTTCGCTTTCAGAAAGAGAAGATTCGTCAGGTTGTACATCACCAGACTCAAAATAATCCTTAGCAGCGAGTTTCAATTCTTCCTCCTCCTGACGCTTCTTTGACAACTCAACATCGTTCTTCAACACAACATCAAACTGAAATGGTGACGACATAGCTGGCTCAGTAGGAGGCGCCGAAGGAGGTTTTTGAGGATCAACGTCAATTGATATGTCAGCTTCTGAGCTAGCAGTTGGAGGAAGTAGTAATTTTGGAGAATCTTCCGGGAGAATAAGAGAGATTTTTCTTGAAATTCGACGCTTTTTAGTTGTAGGAAGTAGAGTTTCTGATGTCGGAAGTTCTGCATTATTGTGCTTCAGTGTCGGTAATTTCATTGCTTTTGTTAAAATTGGTACCTCTTTGTTAGTGACACTTAGATCGTTGACTTTTCCATTTTTTGTATCGCTCGTTGGAGTATACGATTCGTTGATTACTTTTTTGTCAGAGGTTGCATCGCTTAACCAGTTGTGAATTTCTATCCTCTTCAGTTCCTTGACTGACTCCGTGGGGAGATCCTTAGTTGACTCTTCTATAGCACTTTTTGGTTCTTCCACAGCAGGTGTTTCTGGCAATGCAGAATACACGTTATCCCCATCCTGCAGCCCGGATGTGATATCTGTATTTTCATTGTTCGATTCCTTGACTGATTTGGCCAAGGAATCTTCTGTAATCTTTACCGTATCACTTTCCAGTTCATTCGTAACAGGTGTTTCTGGAATCTCAGCAGCTTCTATACCTTCACTTTGGCTTGAAAAGAACTCATCTGTGTTCGTCATCAAACTATCATCCACATTCGTTGCAATAGGTGCATCTGAAATGACAGCAATCACAGTATCTTCATTTTGCAGAACTGATTCTGTACAATAGTCGAGATCAAAATCAAAGAGGTTTTCATCCGTGATATTTATATAGCATAATTGTCTACAAAAAATCAGTTATCAGTACGACAATTGTGAATATAAAAAAAGCTTACTCGTCGTATATGCGTTTATGACGTTCCACTATCTCTTCCTTTAGATCTCGGATTGTTACAGTTGGATCTGTAAAATGAATAAATTTGTGTAGTACTTTGTATTTACTTCCAAGATTGGTGAAACTTGTAGTAATTATTTCCAAATCCTGATTTTCAGATGCCGCTGGATAAACACTCTTTTCTGTAAAGTTCAAAGCAGTTTGACTTGGGCTTTCTTGACGCGTCGCATTAAGCACTAAAGGTCGAACGACCTTTACGTGAAGCAACAACGACCGCTCATCAGTCTCGTGCAGCATCTCATCTGACGCAACAGTGCCTTAGCTATAGCTTATGCAGTTATTACCGTATATTCGCGCACAACTTTGTGAGAATTGCATCAACCTTTAACTTGAGCATCGAATACCTTTTTTGCGATTTGATCCACCCTGGATTTGAACTTAATTTGACCCTTTGTAGACTTTGACGCGTTTAAGGTTTCAAGGAACAAACTTTCCAGGATATTTTGGTTTGCAAGTTCCGAAAGTTAAAATGGAGCTAGCTTCAAAAAAATAAAGTTACTCACTTCAGTTGGGCAATTAGAATTAGACTTATTGCGCCGGTTTCGCTCGCCGGTTTCTGAAATAAAATAGCAGAAGTCGTCTTTTTTGTCGGTTGCCTTATTGCAATTAAAATAACACACATTCAGGGACCTTGAATTGGAAGTGCGTTTTTTGACTTCTGTATATTTATTGCCGTTTTATTGTTATCACTCTTAATTGTGGGATACCTGGGTTACTGCTGCGAATACTGTGCGCAACGACGGCCGCAACTACCACCTTATCAACGAAAAATAGCTATTGACCTCGCTACTTAAAGACCAACTCAAGCAATACCAATTCGAATATAATATCTATAATCTCTTTATTATATTATGGCTAGTGCTGACAAGAAAATCGGTGAATCTGCACCTACAATGGGTGGTCTAAATGAATATACTTCCGCGGCCAGTTCCACGACTCCCATTTCATACGATTCCATCCCAAGCTCGCATCTATTGCCTGATGGTACTCCTGACTACATTAGACTCATTCTTACTTCTCGGGTATATGATGTTGTTAAAGAGACTCCTCTTACTACTGGAATCAATCTTAGCGAAAAGACTGGCGTCAAAGTGGTCTTAAAGCGAGAGGATTTACAGCCTGTATTCAGTTTCAAACTGAGAGGTGCGCACAACAAGATTGCACAATTAACAAATGAGGAGCGCTGGAAAGGTGTTATTGCTTGCTCTGCCGGTAATCATGCTCAAGGTGTGGCTTATTCTGCTAAGCATTTGGGTATTCCTGCCACTATTGTCATGCCCGTCGCTACACCTGCAATCAAGCATACAAATGTAACCCGCATGGGTTCTAAGGTTGTTTTATTTGGAGAAGACTTTGACGCAGCGAAGGCTGAATGCGCAAGATTAACCGAGAAGCACGGTCTTACCAACATTCCTCCATTTGATGATCCATATGTGATTGCTGGTCAGGGCACTATCGGTATGGAGTTGCTACGACAGATTGATGTTAGAAATCTTCGTGCTGTGTTTGCTTGCGTAGGCGGTGGTGGTCTTATTTCAGGTATTGCTGTGTATTTAAAACGTATTGCGCCACATGTCAAGATTATTGGCGTTGAGACTTATGATGCGGATGCGCTATATCAGTCACTTAGTGCCAAGGAGAGAAAGACATTGAAGGAGGTGGGACTGTTTGCAGATGGAGCTGCAGTCAAAGTCGTTGGTGAAGAGACTTTCCGATTATGTTCGCAATACGTCGATGAAGTCATTCGGGTAAATACCGATGAGATTTGTGCTGCCATGAAAGATATCTTTGAAGGTAAGCGTACTGTCAAGTCAAGTTCAAAGTTGCTAACAGTCTCTCAGACACACGATCGATTGTGGAGCCCTCTGGTGCTTTATCTGTCGCAGGAATAAAGAAATACGTAGCGTCTCATCCAGATTTAGACAAGTCTGGTGCATACTGCGCTATATTGTCAGGAGCTAACATGAACTTTGATCGTCTGCGATTTGTTGCTGAGCGTGCACAACTGGGAGAAGGTCGTGAAGTCTTCATGATGGTTACCATCCCTGAAATACCTGGCAGCTTCCGAAAACTTCAAGACGTGATTTTCCCACGGGCGATTACGGAGTTTTCTTATAGATTTTCAGGCGGCTCCGATGCTTATATCTACATCTCATTCACTGTTGTCGATCGGGAGGTCGAAGTACCTACTATTCTAGAGGAGTTGGCAGCTAACGGAATGAGCGGTGTGGACATTAGCGATAACGAATTAGCAAAGAGCCACGCCCGATATCTTGTCGGTGGTAGAGCAAAGGTTGAAAATGAGCGTATCTATAGATTTGAGTTTCCTGAGCGTCCGGGTGCATTGAAGAAGTTTTTGGATGGTTTGAAGATTGAGTGGAATATCACTCTTTTCCATTATAGAAACAACGGTGCCGGTAAGAATCTTTAAATTTCGATTAGTAACTCAAGTCCAAACTAATGATTATTGCAGATATTGGCCAGGTCCTTGCTGCTATCTCAGTACCACCTGCTGAGTATAGTGATCTCGTGTCTATTTTGGAAGACATTGGATACCCTGCGGTTGACGAGACTGAAAACGTTGTCTATCAAAATTTCATTAAAGCATAGAAATGAGCGGGTTAATATGTGAGAGTGTTTGTTTACGAGTGCTGACTTTAAAACGATAACGTTAATGTCGCAAAGTACTTTCCTTGAGTTAGTTTACCGTGTATATATGTAAATTAAATTAAACCCGGTACCACCAATACAATGCTGAACTAACCTTTCCCTATATGTACACAATACCTATGCTACTTTTTAGTATCACCTTTCCAGCCCATACCACGCAACATTGCAAAACCAAAATCTTCCACAGGAATCGCCTCATAAGCATCTAAATCTGGGGCATCAGGTCGAGACGCAACATCCATTTTATACGCATCGTCTTCGGTGAATGCAGATCGCATCTGTTCAGACGATAATGTGTTTGATGTTGATTGTAGATTGATTACTAGATCCGATCTTTTTTCCTCGTCGTCTAAAAACTCTGCGGCAATCTTCTTTATTGCCTTTTCTTCTTCAGTTTCCTTGGTTGGCTTCAGTTTATTTGTGGTAATATTCTCTTCGGCCTCAACATCCTTAGCGACTGAAATAGCGCTCTCTTTTTGAACCTCAGTCTTGACGGTTCCATTTGATTGTGACCTTTCTCTCATGGTCAGACCATAAGTTCTCAATGATTTACTTTGCCGTTCTTGTTCATTCGCCTGTCTATCTCGATCTGCATCAATAACTGATCCGACAGGAATATAAAGAGCCTTTTTCCTCTTCGCCTCTTCTATCCAGTTCTTATTTTTCGGCGGCACAATCACCAACGGCGCTTTCTCTTCCTTCTCTTTCACTAAAATAGCATTTCCACTCTCGGTATCAAAACCTGTGATTAATTCTGTGGGTGAAGGTGATCGTTGTCGTTTATGTCCTCGTCCTTGCAGCTTTGATTTACCCTTTACGGCACCAAACTGTATTGAGATTTTTCCTCCAGTACTTTTGGTTTGTGCTGTACTGCTTGCTTTACTTCCATTGCCTCCTAATGAGAAAGAAAAGCTTGGTTTGGAGTCGCTAGTACTACTTGAATCTGTGGCAACTTCGCTGTTTGATGTACTTGTAGATTTGCCAAATGATATTGTTGAACCCAAAGGTTTTGATATGGCTTTTGGTGCTGCTTTCTTAAAACCAGACATTCTATAACTAGATCATAAAATCTATTTATCCGGTGTGTCGCAAACAATTGTGAAGGCTGTTTATAACTATTTTGAATGAAATCAAATATCAAGATCTCAAAGTTTCAGTAAACGCCCTAACCCACAACATTTCTTGGGACATCAGATTTCATATTCATAGGTTGTTGAAGCAAAGAACAAACTATAAGTAACAAGAATAGAACTGAAATTAGTCGTTTTTAGTTGCGGTTTTCTTCACAAAGTCTGTTTTTAAAATTTTTTACAAAATGCCACCGAAAAGAAGTAAAAAAGGAGCTGCGAAGAAGCAAGGTGTAGTCGAAGAGCCAGTGGCTGATCACAATAATGATCAAGAGACAATACAAAACAAGATTGACACTGAAGAACAAACAGAAGAACAAGAACAAGATACGTCGAAAGACAATGGAGCAACAGAGAATAAGGAAATTAAGACTGATGGTTTGGTTGACGAACTGAAACAATCAAAATCTGCCGAAGAGAGTAAGGAGGGTGATGTCGAAACTCGAGAAGATACCACGGAAAGTGCTGAAGCAGAGGATCCGGTTGCTAAAGCTAAAATTCGAAGTGAGAGATTCCGACAGTTAAGACTACGAAAGGTACCGTATTTTGAAAACATATGATAATCGCAAGTCTAATATTAGTTATATAGAATCAATCGACAGCAGAAAACAAACAAGAACTCTTTGCAGAATACCGACGACAAAAAGCCGATCCTGCCGCATTGGCTCGTTTGGAGCGAAAGAAAGTCGATGCAGAGTTGGAGCTTTCGAAACTGGAAGCACAGGATGACGGCGAGGATTTTGAGCGTAAACGTGCATGGGACTGGACAATCGAAGAATCAGAAAAATGGGATGAACGTATGGAACGGAAAAAACAAGCAAAGTCGAATGCTGCTTTTGCGGGTATGAATGACTGGTATAAAACTTGGTGGTATCAAGTCACTGACTGACTGGCTATAGATTTTTCATTATCAGCCGATCGAGCATACCAACGTGAACTTCGAGAGATAAAACCAGACATGGAAGCTTACTTACGACAGAAAACAAAGACACTAGCAAAATCAGGACACATAATAGAAGGGGAAAATGGACAACTTGTAGCAGTTGATGACGACAAATTCGACAGTACACACTCTGTTGACTTTATTGACAACAAACCTCCTAAAGAGGCTATCGATAGATTGGTAAACAGTATCAAGAAAGCTGATGAACAACGATTACGAAAGAGTCGGAGAACTACAGAAGATGACGACATCATGGCTATCAACGATAAGAACAAGCATTTCAACAAAAAGCTTTCAAGATATTACGACAAGTATACAAAAGAGATCAGAGACTCGTTCGAGAGAGGTACTGCGCTATGATCATGTATATATTGTATTTGCTGGAGGGTGTTTTCTTTTTTCTTCATTTTTTTGGTAAAAGCTATGTACAGTATTTTAATCATATGTGTTCTTAATCACATGTGTTCCTTATGCTACAAAAGAAGCTTGTTTAGCAAGATCTATCATTTCCTCTCTTGCAATGACACCGTGAACGGTTCCATCCTCAATAGCTTGAATAGCTGCTCCAGCTACTACTGAAGTCGAAAGAGGTTTGAGAACTTCTCGAGAGATGAGTGGAGCGTTTCCACCTAGCATGCTGTTCACAGTTCCTATCGCTTTAAGTCCCATTCCCATGGTCATTGTCATGGAGTTTGTTGGATCGATCATAAATCCTAAGCTATATAAGACTAAAAGTACTCTTGAAAAGTTTGGGGGACGTACCAGGTCGCAAGAAAATAGGACGCAAGGATGGAATCGTAGAAATGGCATTCTCCGCTTCTTGTTTGGTCTTGAAATATGCTTGAGGGATTCCGGGAAATCCGCCAGCTGCAGAAATGTAAAGAAACGGTTTTTCCTTTTCAGCCGATGCAGATGTCTCTTGAGCCAGTTTGATAGCTAATAAGGCGGTGAGCATTTCCGTTTATAATTGAAGCCATTATCAGTTGATTAATTACCCAGATCACGATTCATCAGTTCGTATGAAATATCATCATCGATACGATGTTTCAAAGGATTCCGATTCCATTTTTGTAAAACATTGGCAATTCCTTCAATAGGAGATTGACTTTTTGCAAATGTCTTGTAGTAGTTGGACTCTAAAAGGATTCCTAAAGTGTAAACTACCGCATCAGACGATTTAACAAACGTTTGAATGTCGGATGATGAAGCAGAAGCGATATCAAATCGTTCAAAGTTCACGGAATCGGCCCACTTTGGAACTCTGTCTCTGAAAGCATTGATTCCTGATCGACTATAAAAATATGTGTTTAGAAAATGGCAATTAGTGAGAGATCAAATCGTTAAATTCGGACCTTAATGAAGTCACCGCCCAACCATGCGCAACCGCCTGTTCGCAGATTCGTCGACCTTTAGAATACGAATTAGATGATGCACATTAATCAATTAGTCACATACCCAAAAACCCGGTTCCTCCACAAACTAATAACCGTTTCAAAGCAGACATTATTGCTATTAGATAGGCCTGATATTGAAGATCAACCTCTGAATGTCGGGAGATGATCTTGATCCCGAGCCGCAGACATGATGTATGTAAGGTTATGGTTGAGTCCCATTTCACTACTTAGTTTGGATACCCATTTTTAATATTACTTTTACTCTTACCTACAAACTGTATTATCATGTCTTGGAATAGACCGGCTTCGATTATCAGCTTTCCTATCACGCGCTTGTCATACTGTGTAGTTCCGGCACATACTTCTTTGTCCAGTAGCCAACTACCATGGAACAACTGTCCGTACACTGACGCATTATCAATAGTGTTTGAGCTCTCATTAGAGAGACTGACTAAAATTAATTTTATACACGGATCTCAAATCATTGTCAGACATATGTGAAGTTATGACTTTGTACAGAATTACTAACGTTGCTCGATAGGAAAGTATTGACATGGTGGCTACTACTGCGCTGAGCACAGAGAATCCATTTGTTGTTGTCGCTGGTTCTCCTAGAATCGCACTTAGAGTGGCATCAGTGGGCACTGAGGGTTTCCTAAATGTTGAATAAGTTTCTAAATTAGTGAAGTGCGAGCAAATTACTGATACTAAGTTTATAGTCGCGGCGATTCCAGATGCGCTTCGATAACGACAATATATACTCTCAGTGTTTAGCGCAATTTGAGAAATGCCACTGTGTGATCAAACGAGTAGCTTCTTCGGTCTCGAATGCCGACGTTCAAGTGAATGCCAGTCAGGCTGAGTATTCTATTACTCAATCGCCATCTGAATCAAGCTCTCAAGCAGTGTTTAATCCTCTAATTAGTCGTGCAAGCTTTCCGCGAAATGGCGGGACAATAACTCAGCCACCTATTCTTCCAAACCCTTCATTGACTTCTAAAGAGTCAGGAGTTACAGCTGTTGACCCTTCGGTGACAACACTGCCCCCAGTGGCGTCGGTTTCAAATGCACCAGCGCCTAGAGTATCGGAAGCTTTACAGGGGCAGCTTAATGACTCTGAGGTGCTGAGGGTTCTAATTGAATGTCTGAGAGATCCCAATTTTGTTAGACTGGTAATTTAATTTTTTTATTGCAACTTTCTTGTTACTCTAACTAGTGAAAGTTACTAACTAACCATCATAGTGTAACCAGATCGATCGCGTAATTCAAACCAACTGCACTAATCGAGATGTGAGCAATCCTTAGCTTGTCTGAGTTTTAGATTGCCAAGTGCGTTTATGAAATCTTTAAAGAAAAGTGAATTGCAGCTTCAACTTTGCGTACTCATACTGTTGCTACTGTGAACTGGTGCTATATCATCAGTCTTCTTTGTCTTTGCTGAGCACATACTAATTAAGGAAAGAATCTGCAAAGTTGTGTCAAAATAAGGATTTGTTTCTAAATGATTTGTATTTTATGATATTGTATTTTATGATTAATTGCCGCTACAGTTTTTTTTCGTGCCGAATCATTTGTCGTTACTCTACATTGTTTGAAACCGTCATGCGTAAATCTTTTAAAATCTATCCAATTTGAAGTTTCATCGTAAATAGACGACGGGGTCATGAGATATCGGCTTAGGGTTATTTCACTAGAATAATGATCGGGGTAATATATTTGAGATTTCTAATGAACGAGAATACTGCTTTTTCTCGAGATGTCGCCCACGCAAGAGTTAATTAACTTTTTAAACGATGGAATTATTAACGAAAATGACGGAAATCTTGTTTCTGAGGCAGAAAAAGCTGAGATTGTACGGTCTGGAATAATATCAATAAGATTAGACGAAACCACCAGGTACACAGCCTTAAATAATCACAGAACTGCACTTGACTGATCCCGATCATACAGGCCAGAGATAGGTAAATCAGCAGAATTATGGCAAACGATGACAGCTGCAGTTACAAAACTGCGGAATATGAGCGTTGTTGGCGACCAACAGATTCGTCTAAACTCTCTGATTCGTGTAATGATGTCTCTTACCATGAACTTGCTTGCGGGAGGTGAAACTGTACAAGCACAAGCGTACGACATACTGCCTATTTGATAAGCGGAGGATTAATGATTTAACAGAAACAAATATATGAAAGCCGAGCTATTCAACTTACTTGAGGATGAACGTGTGGTAAAGAGTAAAAAAATGACTTTCCATGTACTACTTTTCTGAATTTGTTTAACCTAAGTGATAGATTCTTTATGCGTTTTCGTTGTCCGTGCTTTAGTGAATTTGGGTGCAGCAAATGAAGGGATCAAAGAAACGCTTTGGCCGGAGTTTTTACAGCGCTTCACTATATCCTCTATAGATTCCATCTGCGATTCATTCGATCATGAAGGCTATGCTGCGTTCTTAATTTTCATTCTTGGATTTTTGGGGACGTCAGAGAGAAGAGCGTAAGTTTTCATTTTGAAAACAACTCAAATGCTAATGTACAGATTCTCATTTGTCAAATCTCCTGTCGGTCAGCATATTTATTTACGGTTTATACATAATGCCGATACATGGATGGAAAACAATGGGGATCAGGACTTTGACCTTTTATACTCAATAACTCAATCTCTTATTCGTTATGGATACTTTCCAGACGTGTTCACTCTATGCGGTGAAGCAAGTAGTGTGCCGTCGAAGTCTCAGCTTGTCGCTCTGAAGCTTTTAGATGGTTATCTTTCTTCAACTAACACTACTTCTGCTATTAACTGTATTGAGCTATCCCAGTTTTTATATAAAGATGTCTTTTCTGAGATTAGCAAACCAATGTGTATTCAGGCTATGACTAAAAAGGTTGATAATGCCTACAGTGAGCTTCTGTCATCATTTGTACTGGTTTTAATGGAGTGCATCACGAGTTTAGCAGCATTATCAAGGGATATCAAAGACCTTTTCATTGAAATGGGTTGCGTCGTTGAATTTATCGACTTGCTCAAAAAAGCAGATGAATTGATTCCTCGAAGAACACTGAAAAATAAAGTCGGCGATGAAGAGAATATGGGCCCTTCTTATGAGTTTCCTACGCTGAAGCGGCAGATTGTTGGAGTTCTTTCCTTTTTAGTTGAAGGCAACAAACAAGTGCAAGATCAAACCCGCGAGTGTGGAGGGTTACCAGTCATCTTATCACAGTGCAACATTGACGATAACAATCCATGTAAGCTAAAAACTATGAATTTATGGTATTGGTCTGACAAACAACTTTCTAGTCATTCGCGAGTACAGCATTTTGCTGATCAAAGAACTTTTAGCCGATAACAAGGAAAATCAGGACTTTGTGGCTAGTCTTGAGGCTCGCGAAACAGTTAGCTCTGATGCCCTACATGAAGCTGGATACGAGACCCAGCTAATAGATGGAAAGGTGTCTCTTAAAAAACGGTGATGTATTATGCAAATCCGTTCCCTTTTATGATGAAGTATAATATACATTTAACATAAACCGAAATTTTTGAACAAGATTGGAAAACAATATGCCAAAACATCAATCAAATAAATCACAATCCAAAAACGCACAAACACAACCACTTCGACAAAATCAAACTCCACCAAACAGAAAATGAACATAAAAAAATACTTATCATACATTTAGTATGATCCTCGCCAGATAATCACAAATTTTTATAACCACAAATCTGCAGTTCCAAACAAAAGCAAGAATTAGTCAGTCTTCAACATCTGTTCAGAGTTTACTCGTTCACTTCTCAACAACTCCGTCTTTAGAATGAACATTAGGTCTATTCCATGTTCGAATATGGCCGTCATGACACGTGATGATTATTGAGTCTTCACGGAAATGCAAACTTGTTAGCGGATCAGGGTCTACTTGTTTGGACTGTTTACAGTTAGCATCAATGAGCAATAAACTTAGAATGGAGAATCATACCATAACAGGAGGAATGATGGGAATGCTAGCTTTAGATGCAATTGGATGGTATGCTTCTTCATCGTCAACCGCAATTGCATTGGAATTTGACCGAGCACGACCAGATCGGACGCTGCTCAGATCTTGAGTGTTTTTACTATTAGTGCTGTAGCGCGACGAAACACTTCCGCGATGAGCAGTCTAAACTTAATTAGTAACCTATACTGTAGTCACACAGTAAAAACTTACTCTAGGTCTATGTAAAGATTTGACAGAGAAATCCCACAAAAGTAGTCGGCAATCGTCGCCCACACTACCAAGTCTATATACTCGCTCATCGCACCGCCAAGGATCAAATGCGACAGATCTAACAAAGGATTGATGACCTTGACATCTTGCGACGAGCGAGCGAGAAGCAAATGACCAAATGGAAACCAAATCATCCTGTCCACCAGTCTAAAAGATTATATTAACGAAAATAGTCACTCATTATTGAAAGTTATTCTTACCAAAATATAGCGTCCATCGGGTGACCAGCACACACAAAGTAAGCCGCCATAGTAGCTGCTGAAAACATCCACGAGTCTAATAGACATTAATTTCTTCTTCATCCACAGAAAATCGCAACACATACTTTTCTTTCAAAAAGTCTATAATCTTTAGATAACCATCCTCTGAGACAACAGCAACATGAGTGCAATCGGGAGAGAATGCAAATGCAGTGATTGGCTTGCGTGACACATTCCAGTACGCAACAGGATTGTGCTTCTGCGTTCGCTGGTTTCCGTGTATACTTTTAATCACCTGAAATCCATCTTTGCTGTATGCCCGCTCATCTGGAGCAATTTTAGAATTGATCTCGTCTTGGAAATTTGAATCTTCTTTTTCTTTATCATAGATAACAATAGAACCATCCATGTGTCCCACCATAAACAAATTCTCTGAACCGGGGATCCATTGCAGGTGTGCACAAGCTGAGTTGTTAATAACGCCCTACCAAAGTTAGAAATTATTGCAAATAGCTTCTCAGGCTTCTTACATTTTTGTTCAGTCTGTTATATCTTGTACTCATTGGATCATACCAAATAAGATCTGAAGAGGAAAATCCCATAGCAACATCAATATGTTGAGAACTTCTAGTCAATAGATTGACGTCATGACATATAACATGTGCCTTTGTGAAAAGGATTTTGGAAAGTGGTTCGTGCTAGAACAGTCAGCATGATATGCAGGATATAGTAGTTGCTTATACGAACCTTCAAAGTGGGAGAGGCAAAATCCATCCAATTGAAGGATCTGTTAATATTGGCAAAATAATACAAGTCTTCAGAGTGCCTTTCGCTAAGTCTTTTAGCGAGGTGTTCATGAGGCGTAATGCGAGACACAAATGAGCTGTTGCTCTTTGCCATGTTATTCTTAGGTTTCCTCTTTTTCGAGTCCTTGGACGACGGAGGAGAAGCAACGGCGTTTGCAAGCACAGCATTGAGGGCATTGGCATTTGAGCTATTTTCGTTGTCCATGTAAGAACCAAACTGCGACTGCGAAACCGCTGATGAAGACAACGGGCCGCTAAACTTAGACATAACACTAGTAGACAATCTGTCGCTAATCATATCATCGTATCCATTACTAGAACCTCTTGATGAGCGGGTGTCAGTGACCGAAAGCTGGTTGGTCGAGACAGGACACATGCCGGGTATCGAGTCGTTTCTGTATTTAATGCTGCACAAAGATAATTTAACACCAGCAGTGATAGGGATCGGAGAAGTCGACAAAGGATTTGGATTTATGACTGGTATTTCTGATGGATGTGGGGGAGGAGTTGCAAGATGAATATCTTCACGTAGAGTGTATTGACCTAGATTGAACGAATTAGATGCCGTGAAACATAGCAGATTCAGCTAACAAATATTCGATTCCCTCTGAATTTAAAACAACGTACCTTCACCAGTAGTAAAAGCATAGTCTTCTCCGGTAGGAAACTTGAGAGTGTTATGGGTATCAATGTTGTTTTCTCTCATCTGAGCCAGTGCCGCTGCATACGCAGGACTCCCGATAGGGAACTTCGGAGGTGGGGGTAGGACAAACATGTCAATAATCTAGCCTTTATGATTGAAGAAAATCACTTTTATAAACAAAAAATACAAAAGGTTGAGTAAAGAGGAAGTAAACGTGCCAGAAACCAGAGTGACAAAAGACAATTGGTGCCGGACGTTGCTGTGGAGAAGCAGCAAGAGACCTGGGGTTCATTCAGAAGGTCCCCGGACCAGCTACGCACGTGACTACGGGGTACCAGGCCATAACGTTATGTAATTAATTTAATTAGACCAGTCCGGCTACAACGCCGGTGCGTACTGAAAGTGCACAGATTTCGGTTTAAGATCTGGATATCACGTCTGCCTAGTTAGCAGATTGAAAGGCATTGTTATCACAAGATGTCTTCAGATGTACGGCTTGTTTTATGTGGCGATGAAGGTGAGCTTTTGGAGAATGATCAGATTATATAGAAGTGGTTTTAATGCTGTTCTGTACTTAGGCGTCGGTAAATCAAGGTCAGTACACGCGTTGATAGAGATATGTATTCAAAATCTAAATACATTCTGTGAAAAGTTTAATTACTTCTTTTGTGAAGGAGACTTTTGTACCGAATTTGCAATCTGTTCTTCCTCCAGTCTCAATTCCTCCTGAATTTCTTGCTACGGTGGAGAATATGACAATGACACTCGTCGATACATCCTCTATGCCACAAGACCGTCAGACATTAAACCGTGAAATAAGAAGAGCTAATGCAATCTTGCTTGTTTATTCTGATCACTATACTTCAGAGCGCATTCCTTTGTTCTGGCTTCCGTACTTCAGATCACTTGGTGTAAATGTATGAACTTTTGACGTTACATGTGCTTGATGACTTATTGATCTTCGATTATTTTAGGTTCCAGTCGTACTATGTGCTAATAAAAGTGATCTTGCAATTGATCAAGATTCGAATGAACTTATAACTGAAGAGATGATACCCATTATGGAAGAATTTAAAGAAATTGAGTCATGCATTCGAACCAGTGCCAAAGACCATTATAACGTCAACCAAGTGCGTAACTTGACATTTAGCCGATTGTGGAACTAACAATAAATATAAGGCGTTTTATCTATGTCAAAGAGCTGTAATTCACCCTATTGCTCCACTGTTCGATTCAAAAGAGCAAAATCTTAAGGCACCTACCATTGCTGCTCTTCAACGAGTTTTCTGTATGTAGTTTGATGAGATTTCCAATTTACCAGCTAACATTTGATCAGTTTTAAGTGATCGTGATCAAGATGGCTATTTAAATGATAAGGAAATGAATGACTTACAACTGAAATGCTTTGGGAAATCATTGGACCCTTTCGACTTGACAGAAATTAAATCAATGATTGACAAAGCTGAACCAGATGGAGCTAACGAGACAGGGATATCTCAAGCAGGTTTTATTGCATTGAACAAAATTTTTGCTTTGAAAGGACGACATGAGACTACCTGGGGAATATTGCGTACATTTCATTATACAGACAGTTTATCGCTAAGTGACAAATTCTTATGTCCTCGACTCGACGTTCCTCAATATGCTAGCGTGGAATTGAGTCCAGAAGGTTACCGATTTTTTGTGGACCTGTTTTTGCTATTTGATAAAGACAATGACGGCGGTCTGAACTCTAAAGAATTGAATTCGCTATTTGCACCTACACCCGGCCTGCCAGATTCATGGGTCAAAGCACAATTTCCGAAGACAACTTTGTGCAACGAAGAAGGCCATGTCACTCTGCAAGGATGGCTAGCACAATGGAGTATGACGACGTATCAAGAGTATAAAACAACCTTAGCATACCTTGCTTGGCTTGGGTTCGAATCTGGAAAAGGCGTCAAGGGAACTACTACGGATGCGCTTAAAGTGACCAAACCTCGAAGGCGGCGGAATACTCGTCCAAAAGTTGGAAAAGTTGACCGTAATGTGTTCAGCTGCTACATTCTAGGTGCTCCCGACTCTGGGAAGGTAAGTAATCAATAAGTGAGATTCTAGTTGAATAAATGCTGATAAAGATGTACAGAGCTCCTTATTAGATCGGTTTTTGAATCGTCCGTTCTATCCTTTATATATGCCTACTATAAAGCCTAGAACAGCGGTTAACAGCGTCGAGATGCAAGGCGGAAAACAGTGCTACTTGATTGTAAGCGACTAGAAATCATGTTTTCGCTCATATTACTGACAAACTGTTGTGCAGCTTGAAGAATTAGGAGAGCTGGAGCCTGCGGTACTTGATAACCCAACGAAATTGGACGAGTGTGATGTCCTTTGCTACACTTATGATTCGTCAAATCCAGACAGTTTTCAACATATAGTTGATTTACGAGTGCGTTAATCTACTTATTGAGAAAGAGTGATAGACTATTAACACTTTCCACAGAAGCGATATCCACAGCTTGATAGACTACCGGTAGTTTTTGCAGCTCTCAAAGCAGACCTAGACAAGCAACAGCAACGGTGTGACATGCAACCAGATGCATATACTCGAGAGATTGGACTATCGGCACCATTGCACGTGAGCTCAGCATGGACTTCATCGCTGTCAGAATTATTCGTTCAGTTGGCTGAAGCGGCTCAATTTCCAAGCACAGCAACACCACTGTGAGTCTCCCTGCCTTACATTTTGCGTTGAAGAATATGCTCACATTCTTTTAGTTTGGAACCGGAAGAAAAGGAAACACCAATCATGCCCATGGTCATGACTTCTACAGCATTAGCAGCCGTTGTAGCAGTAATGGTGTGGATGTTCCGTACCGGTAACCGAGACGCGGCTTGATTACAGAATACAAATGAAAATTGAGGTATTTTTAATTGATCAAATCTAGACCTCTAAAAGCGAAAAAAGAAAAATGAAGGGATAAAGTGCATCGGATAATGGGTCGGTGGGTGGTACGGGCGTGCTCGCGTGCGGCGGTGGGTAGTAGTGGTGGCGGGACGGAAGAAGGTAAATCCGCACGGACGCGCTTGTATTTTGCACCAGGTCGCTCCGACGTGAATTTAGGCATTCAGCAGAAAAAGGTTTCCAGCAGGAGAAGTCAGCGATTTTTGACGAGACTGTGGAAACCAATATACTTTGATGCTCACTACGTAATATTGTTTGACGCTGAGAAGACGGCAAACAGACGACCGACCGTAATCGCAACTAGTGCACGCGCCGCAATTTAGGTATGACGGCTATGAAAAAACAGAGGAACGTACTGCGCCGCGGTGGCGGTCAGTCACCATCGCTGCAAAAAAATGTGCTTAGTCTTTGCTTGATTTGTTTTTTAGTTTCTAGATTGGCGCTGACGCATCCGGTGGAAAGAACCCCGATTAGTAGATTTCTGCATCTATATGGCTCTTTGCGGCCGCCAAAATTGATTTAGACATCAGTATAAATTCGGAATAGACATTATATTGAACTATATACGTGGTGAGGTGATCGCATAATACATAGTAGTATCAATATTTCTTGTTTGCAAGGATCCAAAGGTATGGCGTAGCCGCGTAGCAGTAGAGGTTTGCTCGGATCGATGTTAGGGTTTGTGAATTACTTCATCGCGCACGACGCGGCAGGGCCTGTGGTATACAATAGTGGCTATTTCGTATCTGCGACAAATCTTTTCTGTGCTTCTGACGAGTGTTGTTGATCGAGACACTATTGTCAAGTCTGAAAATCGACGTATCAGAAGAAACGAGTTGTTTGGTCAAATATATTGCTGGATTGGAAGCTCTTCTGCTACAACTGTTTAGTATCTCGTCCCGTCGCGTCGTTTCTGTTTATCATACTTTGCCAATCGTGCCTGAACGAGAAATATGAATATTCTTCAGCGAACTTCCAGTTCTCTGTCCTATTTTGACATTCGGTAAGTGTTCACTAATGAATCTATTATGTGTCGGAAAGAAAACCGCATCTTTGATTGCAGTATTCTGTTAAATCGGTTTCTTCTGTTATCGGATGCGGCGGCGATGGACGATGCATTGATTTGATTTGATATGGTGCGCTAATCTTTCTTTATAGACTGTACTCTGCCGATAGAGATGTCATTATTGTTAGAGGAAATCCTGATGAGTCGGCCGGCGTACTGCTCAAAGGTGCAGTAGTGCTCAGTGTTCTTGAGAGCATTTCCGTCAAGCGTATTTCTTTACGGTTATATGGTACCGTTCGTATGAAGTGAGTTTGATACATGGAGTTCAAAAATTGAAATTGGTTATAACTCTTTATGCAGTTGGCAAGATACTGTCCAAAGTTCTCGTGGTTTAGCCCAGCGGAGTAACCGGTACGATAAAGTCGTCTATGATCATACATGGAATTTCCTTGATTGGGAAGGCACCAAGGCATCGCATCACACAATCGGCCAAGGTACTTTAAATTCTTTAAACAAGCAATGGGTTTTGGTGCTAACTTTGATTCAGGAAATTTTGAGTATCCGTTTGAGGTTGTTCTTCCGGGATGTACGTAACGATTTTTCAGGTCATAGTCGTTTATTAACAGTAGGGTTAGCTTTGGTTGAATCCGTTGAAGGTCTTGAGGGTGCTTCTGTTATTTACAAAATGAAGGCGATCGTTGAGCGAGGTCGGTTTGCAAATAATCTTATTAAGAAGAAGGTAAAAAACATGATGCTAGCTATTGACTTGTACTAACTTGGAAAAAAGCACATTCGTGTAGTCCGAACGTTGGGTCCGGAAGCTCTGGAGCTTTCTCAAACAATGGTATGATAAACAAGGAAATCCGGCCTATGACATGCTAACTTAGAAATAGTCTATTGAAAATGTCTGGCCGAACAAAGTCGACTACTCTATTAGCATTCCGTCGAAGGCCGTTGCTATTGGATCCTCAACTCCTGTTCATTTACTGTTACAACCACTTCTGAAGGGTCTTCGATTGGGACAGATTATCATCGTCCTCAAAGAATACTCGACTCTGCACATCCCTCATGGAACAGGACATGCCAATGTGCGCACCGTTGCTCAAGTGACTATTCCAGCTCCTACTGTTGCTGAGGGAGATCTTCCAGAAGCTGTTTGGACAATTGACGATATGTTTCGAATTCCTGCGAGCTTGAACAAGTGCACCCAAGATTGTGATGTTCCAGGTTTCATTGAAGTACGACACAAGCTCAAGTTTGCTGTCAGTTTGAAGAACCCCGACGGACACGTTTCCGAATTGCGAGCATCACTTCCCATCGCATTGTTCATTTCACCAAATGTACCGGTTAGTGAAGATGGAGAAGAGATTCCTATGCAGCCATTAAGTGACGACGGCGATAGCAGCTCTGCACCTCCTCGATATGATGATCACATTTACGACAGATTGTGGGAAGATGTGTCAACTTCAGGATGGAACACGCCTAGTGCTAGTGGTAGTAGTACTCCTCACATTAGGAGCAGACGAAACTCCGGTGAGAACTCTGAGGCACTTGGAATGTCGTCTTTGGATACTCAGCGCGCTCAGTTACAAGCAGGTCTTAGTGCTTTAGCGCTTAGTCAGGCAACTTCACCTGCACCGTCGATGAATGGACCGAGCAGCGGCGTTGATTCTTATTTTCCAGCTAGACATTCAGGCAGTGTGACGCCTTTAGGATCAATGACTCCACTACCGACCTCTAACGCCGATGGATCAGTTGCATTTTCAGGATTAGACCAGGCACAGAATTGGCATTTGTCGCGCGGTACTTCACCAATGGCATCGCCCTTACACACACCTTCAGAGCCTGACGAGACTCGAATGACTCTCGATATTGATTTGAGTACTTTATCCAGAGTTCCATCGTACACCACAGCTCTGCGTACTCCAATTCGCGAGGATGGTCCGGTTGGATTACCATCCTACGATGATGACGCTTCTGTTGCAAGTGCGCCTACATCTGCACGATCATCAGGTCCGCCATCGCGAGCGTCATCTCCCCCAGCTCCAATTTCGCGAAGTTCATCTGCTGTGCAGTTGACTAGAAACCGATCACATTTTTTCGACGACGCTGCAAGGCGACTGAAACTCTTGTCTGCGGATAGACAAAAATAAAAGCTGCACTAGGCAGTATATACGTTATATAGAATATGTTTACAGGCAATGCTGACGAAGGTTCCTCAGCAAACAGATTAAGCTCCATTTTGGTTTCTTTATTTATTTTATTTGGCGTCTGGTTTTGTTTTGTACTTCTTCTCTCTGAACTTGTTAAAGTTTGGTTCTTATTAAACATTAGAAAGTGATATATATATATATATATATTAAGTGCAATGGAGGATGGAGGATGGTTATAGATTTTTTGAAAGTAGGATGATGGTTGTCCTGAAAGCTATGGAATGTAAAATGAAGCACGACTGAAGTTGCATGATAGATGATGGTACGAGTGTTTTTTGTTTCCTTTTCTTTATATATTTTTTTCAGATATTTAAAAATGAATTTAAAAAATATGAGTGATTGGTAGCTATAGAATTGACAAAACGTTGAAACCTTAATTGCCATTTACCGATGAGTTTTGCAAAACCAAATAAAGCCGAGAAATAAGGTTTACAGATTCATCGGGATTTAAAATAATTCCGAATGCTTAAAATTCAAAGGTCGTTACGAAAAGTAAAATATTGTAACAAAGACTTTTAGGAAGTAACTGGAATGCTGAGCCAGGGAATACTTTGAAAAAAAAAAAACAAGAAAATAACTGATTGTGTTCTAAAAACATTATGAACAGGTGCAGGTTAAGCAGTAGCGGTCAACTAAGTAATTTACTTCGATACTCGACGAGAACGATAACTTCAAGGTCGACCGCATCACAATTTCGGAAAAATGCAGCATTTTTGAAGACTGGTACAAGCGTGAAAAACGGGATTAGGGAATGGAATCAACGCAGATTTGAGACAGATGCTTTGAGTTCTGTGGACGATGAACAGATTCAAACAGGATTCGGACAGCCGACGTATGAAACTCGACCGCATATGTTGAAGGAAGGAGAATGTAGGTGAAGTGACATACCATGGATGATTCTATTGCTAACATATATTATATCAAGTAACTCCTGGAATTACGGCTTTTGAATACCATGTACGACGAGCAAAACTGGCGGAACAATTACCGGTAGGAAGTGCTGCTATCTTAGTTGGCAATGAAATACAATACAGATCAGGAGCCGTGTTTCACGAATTTCACCAAAATCCTGATTTTTTCTATTTGACGGGATTTAATGAGCCATGCGCTGTTGCGGTTATTGAGAAACCCTCAGAAGGCGATTATGTTTTCCACATGTTTGTTCAGCCAAAAGATGAGAAGAAGGAGCTGTGGGAGGGTCCAAGAACAGGTGTGCAGGGGGTTATGGATGTTTTCAATGCTGATGAGGTATGTTAGTTTTTTGGATAAGTGAAGAGAATGTTAACATGATTAGGCCGGAGATATCGAATCGGTTCGTCGACATCTCGATCAGATAATTACCCGATCGACTTCAATTTATATTGACATTCCCTCTTCATCATCTACAGTCTCCACATTCTTTACACCACCAGCGAAGCGTCACTCTACAGCCGTGAGTATCTTAGAGTTGATTAAATCAAAAGGCATTCTCGCACGACAAGTCAAGCCATTAACGTCTATTGTGCAAAATTTGCGATCAGTGAAATCCGAAGCAGAGTTCCAGGTCATGAGAGAAGCGGGCAGAATCTCAGGACGGGCTATTACTAGTGCATATGGACAGAGATTCACAAAGGAAGCTGATCTTAGCGCTTACTTGGATTACGCGTTTAGAATCGGTGGATGTGAAAAATCGGGATATGTGCCGGTTGTGGCTGGTGGAAAGGTAGGTGCAACGATCTCAAGCGTACTAAGGAAGGGCGCTAATGATGACTTAGAACGCGCTTGGAATTCATTATACACGCAATGATGATGTTTTGAAGTAAGCTGAATAACTTTTTTCCTAGCGCAGACGCTGACTTTCTGATTTAGTGACGGAGAAATGATATTGATAGACGCCGGCGGAGTAAGTGTTATGATTTATTGAAAATACTGGATATTGACAGAAGATTAGCAATACGGGGGATACTCTGCAGATATATCACGCGCGTGGCCAGTTAACGGGAAATTCACAGCACCCCAACGCGATTTGTACCAGGCAATCCTTAACGTAGAGAAAGCATGCATCAAATTATGTACGCCCCAGCATTCGCTCGAGAGCATACACCGAGCTTCAGTCGAGCTTTTTATGGGCGAGTTGCGAAACATCGGGTTTGTGACGAATCTGCAGGATCTACAAGCAATTCTGTACCCTCACTACGTGGGTCACCATCTTGGTTTAGACGTACACGACTGTCCGACCGTGTCGCGACGCAATAAGCTCAAGAGCGGGAACGTGATTACTATTGAGCCCGGTATCTACGTGCCTGTAGGAGACGAGCGTTTCCCACGGCATTTCTGGGGAATCGGAATTCGCATTGAAGACAACGTGTACGTGAACGAGAACGGTCTTCCGGTGGTGACGTCTGTCGAGGCGGCGAAAGAAGTCGCAGACGTTGAGGCGGCGTGCCAGGGTCTGCTTAGTTAGTTAGAAATTGATTGGCCTTCTAGCGCTAAATCCGGCCAAGAAGTCAATAATTTTGAGGTTTTGATCACAACGTTAAACTTGTTGCTAGATAGAAGCGAGGACGCGTAACGAATCCTTACGTCCCCGTGCGGCTCTTCGCGCACGGACTCACGCGACGCGTTTGAGTTTTGACGCGCTAGTCTAGATTGAGTTGTAAGCCGTTGTCTGGCATTTAGTATTCTTGTGCGCGTATACTGTGAACAGTTCTGTTCCCACGTTCCCATTGTTAGATACGACCCACAGGGAAATGGGGCTGTCTTTGCGCCTTAGACCGAAAAACACGCCGACGGTGGCGAGCGCTTCGGTGCCGCTGCCGAAGGACTCAGCAGAGAGCACAGAGAAGGCGGAGAAGGCAGAGAAGGCAGAGCCAGTACAAAAAAGGAGGCCGTCGATGGGCGGAGGAAACGCGTCGTTCAACGCGCTCAGTTCGCCAGAACTGCCCCAAACAATTGCCTTTCGCGAACTCGACAGATATCCGCGACTGCAGCCTCAGAGTCCGGGTACGTTCTCTGCTGTTTCGTCGGCAAACAGTAACAATACTATGGAGTTGTCGGGGAGCTTCCCGATGAGCAGGAACTCGTCTGTGACTAAGGACTCAGTTGTGACTGCGACTGCGACCGCTACCACGCACCCTCTGGCGTCCAAGCCCGCGTTTCCCCGCAGACAGTCGTCTGCTCGCTCGACGACCAATCCGCCGCGGCCGCTTCCGCGCTCTGATTCCGCGCTCAGCTCTGCCCGCCGGCCCATGACTCCGCCCTCCGAGCCGATGCTGCCGACCGTCTCGACCTCGACCTCGACCGCGATGGCTGCTGCCTTCTCGTCGTCTTCGTCGTCGTCTTCCTCCATCGCTGCCGAGCTCGAAGCTGTCGAGGTCCGTGTCGCGTCCCATGAAACCTCGCCTCGCACAATCTGTATATCTAGCTCCTCCTCTCCTGTCTCGCACCGCTCCTCTCCCTCGTCGTCGAGTACCGGTCCTACCTCGTCTCCCGTCTCCGAACGATCGCTTGCTGCTGAGACTCTTAGTTCTTTGCCTTCGTCGCCAGCAAATATCGAGAGCATGCCTCTAGGCCCGGACCCGGGACTCTTGAACTTTTCCGGTGATGTCTTTGTTGACGAAGATGAGGACACGTTTGACGCCAATCACTCACCATCGAAAGCTGGCTTATCGAAAGTAAATAAGCGTATTGATAACTTCTTTGGACGTACGCAAACGCACATCAAGAAAATTCACGTTCCTTCAAACGTCAAGCAAGTGTCTGCCGAAGCTCTCACTTCAATCAAGTCAATATCCTCTGGTCATCGTTCAATGGCTCAGTACAATTATGACCTGGTTGAAACTCTTCAGGCTGAGCTTAAGCAAGTATCTATAGAGCTTGCCGGTTCAATCAAACGCGAACTTGATTTGGAAATTCTATTAAATGAATATGTTACAACAGCCGAAGACTCAGCAGACGTTACATCATCAGTGCCATCCGAAGCCTCAACCTCTTTGCCTTCTGAAGAAGCAGTAGCAGATCTCACTTATGCAAGCTCTTCGGCATCCGAAGAAGATATCGACGAAGCAGATTTTGTATCTCAGAGATTACGGCGTGAAATCTCCAGACATCTTGCAAAGATACAGCTTCTTGAGAAGAAGGTTCGATCAGAACAGCAAGAAAAAGCCCAGTTGAGAGTAGACTATCAAAACTTCATAGAAATTGAACGTCAAGGTCGCCGTGAGGCAGAGGGAAAGAGGAAAAAACTTGAAGAACAGCTAAAGGTAACTATTCAACTAGATGTATTATTTTAGCATTTGAGCTAATTGTGGATAGAGCAAACTAGGATCAAGCCGAAAAGACGCATTAGTGACAGCTAACATTGAAGCTAACGAAACGATTAAAAGTCTTGAAATAGCACTTGAGGCATCGCAAAAGAAACTTTACAACGAACGAATGAATGCTCAGAATCTTGAATGTATGCTTACTGGTATACGTGAAGAGCTACTAGAGAGCACAGATAAAAGTGCTTCGGAACAATCTGCTTGTTTGCGAAATTCCGCGGCAAGTCTGAATTCGCTACAGCGTTTTCAGCTTTCCAATCGTTCCATGTCACCAACTGGTCTTACAAACGAGATAGATCTTGAAGAAAGTGCGGATGTGGAAACTCGGGTCGCAACTCTCGAAGCTCAAAAACAAGCTCTCCAGGATGCTTTACGTTCACTTCGAAACAGACGGCAAATTGAACAGACCCATGCATCAGAACGAATCAAATCTTTACAAGGACAGCTTCAGCGATCGCGTAATTTGGCATTGTCGATAAACACTAGGAGGTCAGCGCATGATAAGGCCATGGCCGAACTCAAACAGGAAATTGTAGATATGAAGTCAAGATTGGTGCTTGTTCAGCATGACAAGCAATCACTCGAAAGTGAGATCTCATCGTTAAAGGAGCAATTTGATGAAATCAAGGTTGAAAAAGAAAAACGGGTCTCAAAAGACTCTTCAGATATTGCTTCGCTTTCAAACCAGTTGAAATCCACAAAAGCAAAACTTGAATCCACTGAGCAAGCACGAAAAGAAGCAAATGAAAGGGCAAATCATTACAAGTCTCTTTTACAGAAACTCGAAAACGACCGTCAGCGAATGAAAGACGAACATGCGCGAATGACAAGTACTCTCCATTCGAATTCGCAACAGCTGCTGGAGTTTTCGTCACAAATTCAAAAGTTAGTGGCAGATAGTCACTCTTTCTCTTCTTCTCCGTATTTGGCTGTGCCATTGATGGACCACGTCAGCAAGTGATTGTTCGATTTTGTTTATATTTTTTTTGTAAATTAGCTTGGTATTTGTCTGCATTGATACTCTTTTTTGGCATTTTTTTCAATTTTTACGTTTTGAACTAGATCTTTTTTTGTGAAGCTTCGTTTACAGTTTCGTTATCTTTGAATTAGAAGTAATGCTCTATATTAACTATAATTTTGACTTAGTATTTATACCCAATTCAGATCTATAAATATCATTAAACGACTCTGAATACCGTACTTCAGCCCTGTCTAATTCTCTTTTTCTATTATAATTACTAGACACTTTCTTCAAAAACTTTGCAACATGGTTCGCCGTTGTTTCAGGTTGCTCGAATGGTAGAAGATGGTCTGCTCCTTTCATAATGACAACCTCTGCATGCTTAACAAGACTCAGTTTTTTCCCAATTCGTTGGACAACATTTGAGAGTTCACCAAAAACAAACAATATTGGTAATGTGATTTGATCAAGTTCATTAAAAACTTTCCAGGTGTCAGGACGATGTAATCGTAATCCAGGTCCATCTCTGTTTTGTTGAACAAACGTATATACTTCTTGGTACCTAGTGGTTTTCAGAGTTACCGCATCAGGATATGACTGATCGGAGTCTGGGTATTTAGGATACGCTTTTGTTGGAAGTCGTCGCAGCCCATGTTTCTATTTTACCAATTAATCAAACAATCATCTATGCCAACAATAAACTTACCAGCCACAAGTCAAATACAACAGGGTCAAAGCGGGTGTACATCTTCTTGGTCAAAAAGTAATCCCTCGCAGCATCTAACGATGGCCAGATGTCTTTACGATGCGAAGATGCTTTAGCCGGATAAGAACAGACCAGCTCAGAGTCTCTCTTTTCTTCTATGATAGGATCTAGACCTACTATTGCTGTGAACAGTGAAGGATGCATAACTGACAAATGGAATAAAATTGCACCTCCGAACGAGTGACCGATAGCAACTATAGGTGGTGGCGGAGCCAGTATCTGAAGCATTAAACTAATATCTCTAGACGAGTCGAACCATGCAACTATGGAAATGTAAGCTGATGGACATTGAACAGTTATGTCTATCTTTTGCGAACTCACAATCATCTCCAAGTTTAGATTCATTTAATACTCCAGATTCTCCTTCATTCACAACATCCGTAATCACGATATACCGAATTCTAAAACCTGACTGTTCAGACAACTGCACCAAGCTGGCAAAAAACGGCTCGTATAGTTCCTATTCATCACCATTAAAATGGTATCAACAAATCCTAGAAAAACTTCACAGCCAACCTTTCCAAATCCATTGGCATGTGCAGCTACAATTGTCAAATCGCCAATCTCAGGATCCAGATTGTTCAAAGGCCTGTATATCTTTGCAGCAACAACTAATCTATCGTTATCTGGATTTTTTACCGCGTGCGTATGAAACCGCGGTGTTGATGCTGGAAACACACGGCTTTCAATTGAAAACCAGTCTGAAGCCGAAAATGACATTAAATAACTATAATGACTTGAAAATAACGAGGAAACGGCGCATTTATGTCAAAGTTGTAGTCTTGCATGAGAACTTACTGGCTCGTTTTTATACTTTTCTACAAGTTGCCGAGGGCTTTCAGGAGGTAAGTCCCCCCGCATTATTCCTAACAAGGTTAAATTAATTTGCGAATTTGACGTCGCAAACAGCAAATAACACCTATACAGAGCCATTGAAATAGCTATAATTCACGTCATTTAAAAAAATGAGAACTTCATCTTATAATAATCTCAGACTGAAAGAAAAATACAAATTAAAGATTGTTCAAGGTTTGAAATCGCTAGCACTTGCTAAACCCTAATTGATGGATCATTACTTACCTGTTCTCCACTACGCAATGCTTTCTATGATTCGATATGCTAAGCAATACCTTCTACTGGTGCTCTAAAAATTGCAGGAAATTTGTCAAAATAAATTAGTATATTTCACAAGTTACGAGAGCATAAACTCTAAAGCATCAAGCACATGATTTCTGCCTCCCTCAAATCATCTAATTTTAATGTCCTCCGGTTGTTGGAAGTCCAACATAAAGCTTGAATGAATCATAAATAAGCCATTGCATAGCAGTCAGTGTTCCAATCATAAAGATACGAACAGGTAGACCATTCCAAAGACCCATGAATCCGATTCCAGCGTAGATTCTTTTCACAGCAGCACCCATCGACTCACCAGGAAGTCTGTCGGCGTTGATTTTTGATACCATAACGTCTGATGGGTGAGAAACAGTCGCGCACAGAATTCCAGCAATGTAACCACCTAAGAATGACACGCCAGTCTGTGCAAGAGTAGAGTACTCGCTCTTCGGCTTAGGAAGCGTATCGTAAATTTTCTCAACGGTTCTTTCAAACGAGGCAAATTTCAACATCGTATAAGGAACCTGACGGAACCAGAGAGGAACCAAACCTTTATACAGTCCACTCACTCCTTCAGCTGCAGTGATTTTTCTATATCCATCCATGACTGAAGAAGCAAACGGAGGGATAGTAGTTTGCGTGCGGACTTTAATAGCTTCCCATGGGCAAAGCGCAAAGTCTGTCAAAAACTCAGCAGTAGCTGATGCGGCCAAATACACTGAAGTTCGATATTCATAGGCTACTTTTTCTCCTACCAAATCACTGTATTTCTTTTTGAAAAGTTCGTATAAACCATATTTTCCAGCACCTTGGAACTATTATCATATATTAGCGCATTCCATAATTATCTCTAACAAATTAACTTACAGAATAACCAATAAATGTGGCTCCGATTCCAGTAAAAATAGCTCCAAATCCTTCTTTGCTTATAATTGCTTTCCATCCTTGAACATTGCTGGTGTACAAATGAGGATCGACCTGTCTTCGGCACTACGTTCAAGTGTTAATTTTCTTCGTCTTGGAGCCTTCATTTCTTTCGGCACGACTTACCTTCACCAGATCAAGAGGAGTGACAGCTGAATGAGTTGGTCCACACGCTAAGAATGTTAATAATTTTTTTAATCAAATCTTTATTAGCGCCATATAACATACCCAAAGTACCACCTAATGCACATGTCCAATAATACTCTGGCGTAAAAGGAACGATGGCTTTCTTTTTTTCTGGTAATGCTCCATTGATCCAAAATTGACCAGATTTGGAAGATTGACCAGACGAAGGGCTCTTGTATTGAGTTTCCAGAGCTGTGATTGACGAAAATAAAGAAGGCATTGTAATTGCTACTTCAAGTGAGTATAGTCAATTATTTTCTTCAATGGTAGATCGGTCGAAAAGAAACTTCACCGACAAAAGCTACAATTTGAACGAATTGCGCTCATATATATAAAAATAGGATTTGAGCATCTGAGGTTTAGCGCAGATTTGGTCCGGTGTATCCGTAAAGTGCTCTAACATATTAAATGGTTGCTAGGCCAAGTTTAGGCGCTATCTAGGTTCAAGAAATCAGTCCTGTCGACGACTTATCAGCAACAATTCCACCATCTATTCACCAAAATTACTTTAAGGCTTGTTTAGAATCATTTTAAGTACAACAAAAATTACCAATAGTTAACTTTTCCTATTTTTCTGATTAAATCGACTATAGTAAATATCATCAGAGGTGCCGGCTGTGCCGCCAAGTGACGTCACACACATTTAGAAATTTGGCACGTGCAGCGCTTATTTGGAACTTCGTTGATGTGCGGCGCTCATTCCGCTTCGAAGCCGCGTCGTTGAAACTCTACCGAATCTAAACTGTTCGTTCTTCCAGTTAATTCACTTATGCCGGCTTTCCAAACGACCGATAAGAATAACCATCATATGCTTCATCATATCCTGGTTCTTGTTTGATAATTGTTGAGTCAGTTAAATCACGCTCTGCTTGTCTAGCTTTTCTTCTGTTTAGTATCCATGCCAAATTTAACAAGCACACGAAGATCATTACGGATCCGGCGGTGCACAGTACGATGTTTTGTGAATTAAACATATGGATTTCGGTAGAACTAGTCAAAGATTGTTTTCGGTGTGCCAGAATGTTGTGCAGAACTGAATGAAACTGATTTAAGCCATCTTGTGGCGAGATGAATATCATAAAAAAAAGAGCGATGCCTTAGGATTGAGGAATTAGTTTTTGAAGAAGTTGACATGAGGCACTCACCAAATCTTACTATGCGGTCATTACTAAGTAAGAGCATTGAGAAGAAACCAATGAATAGCAGATTTCGCTTAACGTTCGCCAATTGGAAAACATCATTCTCTGCCTGCTCAACAACATACTGAAAACTATTAACTGTCTCTTTCAAGCTCTGAAATCTGAGTTCAAGGTCTTTGTTTTTATCATTCGTTTGAGTTTCAATCTTTTCAATACCGTTGGATGCTGCAAGTTGAAGCTCGCTTATGACGGTAGTCAAATTGTCCAGCGAGTTCAAATTTTGCCGGAGTTGCTTAAACACGTTGCTTTGTTCCACTCTGATAGCGCTCAACTGATCCAACTCAAAACTCATTAGATCTGAAATCTCTCCCTAAATAGACGTTAAATCTTGTTCGGCCATTTTGGAACACAAACTCACGTGCATACTGGTAAGTGAGAGTGATTGTTGATTGATTATTTGGAGATTATTCGATAGATTTGATATCAAATTGTTGAATACTCTCCTGTCATTTGCGATGGAATCCGAAATAGCTGTGAGATCCGACAGAATTTTGATGAAATGTCTATCAGCAGAGTCAACCCTTTCTGTCACCAATTCCTCTGAAACAGACATGGATTCGGTTATATTCACAAACGTCTGTCATTAGTTGTAGTAGTCGATATAAAGATCATCAAAATCAAAACTTACCTTTATGATTGCTTCTAGTGCAGATGAACTAAACAACTGAAATTCTGCAATTTTGTTTTGTTCATCTTTGAAAAATCGATTTAGGGCGTTCATCTGATTTTCTGAACTTTCTGCTGAGTTTACAATAATACCTCTTAGCAAGCTCCTCAAACTCCCAATATCGAATTCCATCTGCTGGAAGTTTCCTCTCCATGAAGAGAGCCAGTCTGGGAGCTCTTGATTCATAGAATTGATTTCCGATATTTGCAAACGAAGTTTGCTTAGCAAATGCTGCTGGATAATGGTAATATTCTGATGCAGCCGAATCGTTTCTTCTGTAGTTCAACCGCTTTAGTCAGCTAAAGACGGAGTTCTAATCCAATTTTAGACTGACCTTTATCGTGATTTTTCCTTTCAGCAAGACATAAAGTCGCAATCGATCTAAAGTTGCCACTAAAGGAGGTCCAAAACTGCGGTGATTCTTCCAGACTTTTGAGACAAGAGCGTCTAGCACTTTCAACAGCCACATCCGCTTGACACGAATATGGAGCTACAACATGCGCGGCAGATAATTCGCAGAGTGTCAATTTTAAAGCATGGGTTACTCTGCTTTCGGTGGTAAGCATCTCACATTCTGGCATTATTGATGAAAGCATATTTCTGAAACATGAAGCTGGAGGAGCCAAGTCGCATAACATCGTAAAAATTTCGTCTAGTTGCTCGTTACCTTCTCCTTTTGCAGCACTTGAATGGCAGAGAGGCAAATAGTCTGAAAATGTTGATTTTGTGTCTGCTAAATCATAAGTTTCTCCTGACGCCAACTTTATAATATTATCAGGTTTCTTGATCCGGCTATGAAAATTCGATATTACGTTCAATCTGAATGCATCTCCTGTCTGAAAGTAATAAAAAAATAGAATAGCACAAAGTTGAAAAAGTACTGTGAGTTTATGCATTTGTGTGTGCTTGTTGATATTGTGAGATATACCGCGAGAAGTGGTGCACGCTTAAATAGAAGTACTATGCGCTAGATATGTACGACATGCTGCGTGAAATCCCTAATAGCTCTCTCTGACTAAAAACAGGCCAAAATAGCAATAAACGAATTTCTGTGTGCTTTCTTTATTTCTACTACTTTGTCAATTATTCTCTCAGCAAACTACAATTTTTAGTACTTGTTTACTTTTTCAATTCTTTGTAAAGCACGCGTGCGGCTTAGCGAGGAAGCAGTATAGAGATGCTCATCGGCCATTCAAAAGTTTCAGCCCATAAATTCGTAAACATACACCATTTGTTTAATACATGTTCGCGTTAACCAAATAGTGTAGATTACTATCTGTAATATCGTTATTCCAAAATGCTCTTTTAGCTCTGCTTAATAGAGAGAATCAAAAGAGTTTGATTACAGTGGCAGATTACGTCATCGGTTTTATTAATTCCTGCGGCGTTGAAATTCTCCCAAATCACATCGCTGCTGAGCTTGGAGCTCTTTTTGCAAATACCTTGATCTAATCAATTGACAGCATAAGACAGATAAACTTACAGCAGGCCTGTGCTGTTTATACAACCAAACCCAGTTGGGGGTTTTGAATGGCTGGGCGTGGTTCACGACGAACAACTAAACCAAGGTTATCTTCCAACACAGAGAGTGCACAAAATTCCAACTCTAGAGACTCGAATTCCCCTCCTGCATCATCTTCAAGATTGTATAAGAGGGTCTTGCAAAGCGGGAAAGACGTGAATAGACAGGAGATAGAGACTGAGGAAGTCTTTGACGTTTTGTCAGTGACAAGCGATACACCTTCGGCGATTTCGTTGTCATCCGGAAATGGAGGTGTAGATGCAGATTCGCAAAGCGTTATTGATATACTAAGCAGCAGGGACTCAACTCCTGTGGAGACAGTTTCAATGGATTCAAAAAAGAAGAGAAATGGAGCGGTAACTCAACGCTCAGCTCAGTCCAGTCGAAGTACTCGTGCTAAGGCATCAAATCCAAAAGGCAAAGTAGCCCCGCCATACCTTCAGATGGTGAACGAAGTGGTGAAAAATGATTTCAATGATGATGATGATCAAGACGGAATTAATAGCGAAGATATCGACCAAACCAAACAAACTCAAACTCGAAAGCGACCCTTGAGTGCAGGATCTTCGTCGAATTTGAAAACTTTGAAATCTAACCCAGTGCCCAAAAAAGTAAAAGCAGACACTCCTGGGTGGGGAAGAAAAGGAAAAGGAAAAGAAAAAGAAAGAGTTATAGATTTGGACCAGGAAATTAGCGAGTCTGATTCTTCAAATGGACCGACTTTGAGAGCTCCGATATCAAGTGAGAGCGCAGCATATCTAGCTAGTTATTTTGCAGGTGTCTCTGATTCTGAAGCTAATGAAACCTCTGAAAGCAAAGATGCTGCTATTGACTCGACTAGTATACAAGCTGACGAAAACAATGAATATGAAATGGATGAGTCCGACGACGATGATATGGAATGGGAAAATGTGGAAATAGATGGATCTAATGACGCTGTGGAACCTGAAAGTGGTATTACCTCAAACAATGAAGCCCAAGAGGAGCCCAAAGCAGTTGAATTTACAATAGGTGAGGTAAGATCCACGAAAACGAAGAAGAAGAAGCCGACTATCACTAGAGAGGATCGTGAGTTGAGAATGCTTACGCATATGCTGCACTTGGTTTGCCTAATTTGTCACGGGTCAATCCGAAGTAAGTGGTGCGATGATGCATCGGTAAAAGACAATTTGGCGAAATTCGTTCCTCAAAATATTGAAAGCGAGTTAAAGCCAGATGTAACGTTACCAGTATCTGTACGTACGCGAAAGTTTTTGGATGGACTTCGACATCTTATGGATTTTTGGGGCAAACGCTTTCACATTATATACAAAGGTCTCCGTCGTCATACATGGGAAGAAATAGATAATATAGAGAAAGAGAAAAGGGCTGAGCCAGCGATGGATATTCGCGAATTTCGACGGTCATTAGGGCGTCTCGAAGGGTCCCGCGATTTGTGTGCGCAAGGCTTTTGCGCTCTTCTCCGGTCATTTGATGTACGTACACGTCTGGTCTTCTCTTTACAGCCTTTACCTTTCACATTCAGCGGTAGTGGAGCTCAATCAAGGGCCAGCCGTAAATCTAAAGCAATTATTGTCGAAGAAGAAAAAAGCAGAGAAGTTGACTCCGACTCTACACCAAAAGCCAAGCGTCCTCCCGTACGTTTGCGAAAACCTCGACTTACTACTCCAGCTTTATCATACACAACCACCGATTATGAGTCTGAAAACTTTGAAGAAGCACCTTACCCGATATTTTGGGTAGAGGCTTGGGACGAAGCTGGCTTGCAATGGGTATGCATTGATCCCATCGTAATGAAACTTGTTGAGATCCCACGCGCGAAAAGTAAGTTTGAGCCACCTCAATCTGAAAAACAAAACGTTCTTTCGTATGTGATTGCATTTGATCGAAAAGGTCGAGCAAAGGACGTGACTAGAAGATATGCACAATACTACAATGCAAAGACTCGTAAGCTTCGCATCACAAATGAACCCGTTTGGCAAATTTGGTACGACCGCTTGTTGAGGAATTTTCAGTCAGATTACATCACAGTAAGTTCACGAGACTATTTTGTCCGGATTTGATAGAATCTGACAATCTCTAGAGTATCGACCAAATGGAAGATGCGGCATTGCTCAAAAAAGAACTGTCGGAAGATATACCAAATAACATCCAAGACTTCAAAGGCCACCCTGTGTAAGATACATTTTAACTGCTTATTGGGTGAATTTATTAACAGAGTTTAGCTATGTTCTTGAACGCCATCTTAGACAAAACGAAATACTGCACCCAAAAGTTCCATGTGGCACAATCGCTATTGGCCGCAACAAGAATAGCGAAACAGAGCCTATATATAGGCGCCGGGACGTCCAGACTCTGAAATCAGCTACACAATGGTACAAGATTGGGCGAGTTATTAAAGTTGGTGAGCAGCCACTGAAACATAACAAAAAACGTTCACTCCCGAAGTCTCGCTCGTTGCTTGATAGTGATTATGAAAATGACGGTGCAGACGATGAAGAAGAGGAAGTGGCTCTGTATGCTGATTTTCAGACCGATCTATATGTCCCACCCCCTGTTATAAATGGGAAGATTCCCCGAAACGATTATGGCAATTTGGATGTTTTTGTCCCAACTATGGTTCCTAAAGGTGCGGTTCATTTGCGACAAAGGGGTATTCTGAATGCCGTGAAAGTTCTTGAGATTGATTACGCGGATGCAATTGGAGGATTTGACTTTCAAAGTCGGAAAGCGACGCCGCGATTAGATGGTATCGTTATTGCAGAGGAATATGAAGAAGCTGTGATGGCAGTGTATAATGCACAGCAAGAACAGCTCGAATTTGAAGCAGATCAGAAGAGACAGGCAGATGCATTGACGAGATGGCGAAAATATCTGATTGCACTACGTGTCAAGGAGCGTGTTGCACAAAACCCTGCTTTTCGCCATTTGGAGGACGCCGAGAAAAACACAGTATTTGATCAAGCTTCTGATTTACCGCAAGTTTCTCATGTAGAAGCCAACGAGAGTGAGACAATTTCGAAGAATGCGTCTCCAGAACCTTCCAAAGAACCGAGCGAAGATGCCAAAAATGCCTTCGACGAGGATGAGGGTGGTGGATTCTTTGCCGAAGCACAGGATGAAGCAGGAGGTGGATTTGTTGCCGACGATGACGATGATGATTATCAAGGTGGTTTTATGCCAGACGACGATGATTTGGGGTTTGATTTCGAAGAGTGAAATTAAAATTAATATTTTGAGAATCTCCTAATTAATTTAAAGAAATAAAAATTTTGTACAATAGTAAAACTATTTCTGTTCACTTATTCAATATTTCGCTGTAAGTCGCTACTTGCTCAACATTTAAAGTCGTCCATACTTGAAGCCTTGATAGTTCACTTCGTTTCTATCCCAATCACAGAAATCTGTAGACCATGTCTTAAATCAATATAGGCCACTATGTTTAATATATTCAAGATATCTTCTGGCTCCTACTGTAAGACAAACTGACTGCATAACAAAAGAGCTTGATGTGGTTGAGTAGCTACAAATAACCTATGTTCCGTGTAACACGATGACGTCATGATTACCTTTACAATCCGGGGAACAGCATCTATATTCCGACACTTTGACGCTTCACCCCTGATGTTTCAGCAGATCATATCAGAGAAGCCCAGCAGGATTTCAAAGCAATTAGCTATAATACATTTAGCAGCCCCGAGCCTCGGACTGTCGGTTTAATTGGCGTAGGGAAATTGCACATTATAATAGGGTCAGGGTTTAAATGCTGGGCGGCTGCGCCAGCTTGTCTCCGCCACCCCGGCGAGACCTTGCGCGTGTCACGACTTTCCTTGCTCTAGTTCCATTGCATCAACCGATTGCGGAAGACGAACATAGTGTTTATTGTGCATTCACATTGGAATTTTGCTAGTATTTTGAATTTGCTTTTTGATATCAAGATTACATTTTTTCTTGCTTTGCCGCTTTATCGAAATTAATTGTCACTGCGATCTGATTTGTTGTCATGGTGGGAATCAATAGTCCTCTCCCTAGTAGCTTGAAGAGCGAGTGCAAGTACGTTCAACCTTTGTATTTTTTATTGCTTTGCAAGATGCTTTAGCAGTGGTCTTACTTGTGTTGTATAATGCAATATTGACACAATTGATCTTTAGAAAGGCGGCAAGGATCCTATCCTCTTTTATCAAGCCTAATCAGGTTCTTGGTATGGATGTGGTATGTTATACACTGATTGTTGCTGTATTATTGTTTCATTTAGCGTCTCTTTTGGAAATTGGAGGTCTTCTGGATTTTATTGAGTAGCCCTTTGTATTACAACAATACTGACTATTTTGTTTCCATTGTAGGTCATTCCGCCTTCAGTTCTCGCCAATGCAAAGGGTCTTGCTATTATCACAGTTCTTAAGGCCGGATTTCTATTTTCTGGTCGAGCTGGATCCGGAATCGTTATTGCTAAATTACCAGATGGAAGTAAGTGTGTCGGTTTATTGTCATACTGAAAGCGGGGTTGAGGACACTTGGTCTCCGTGTTCTGTGAATTGATTTGCTGACAGTTTTGTAGCCTGGTCTGCTCCCTCAGCCATTGTAACTGCTGGTGCTGGTGTGGGTGGTCAAATTGGTGCTGAGTTAACGGATTTTGTCATGATTTTGAACACTCGGTCCGCTGTCGAATCATTCTCGCAATTGGGATCCATTACTCTTGGCGGAAATATTTCAGTTGCGGCTGGACCAATTGGTCGAAACGCGGAGGCAGGAGGAACTGCGTCTTTGAAATCGGTTGCTGCCGTCTTTTCATACTCGAAGACTCGCGGTTTATTTGCTGGTGTTTCATTGGAAGGATCAGCTCTTCTTGAGCGTCGTGATGCGAACCGCAAGTTCTATGGAGGAGCAGTTACCGCTAAGCAACTTCTTTCTGGCACAATCGAACCACCCCCAGCTGCTGATCCGTTGTTGCGTGTCTTGGATTCACGAGTTTTCCGCGGAAATTTCCAGTCTGTGTTTGATGATGACATTTACAATGACATTCCGAGCTTTGACGATGATAGCTCGTCAGTCGATTCCGAAGACAGACGTTATGGATCAGGATCTCGATCGCGCAGCGGAAGCTATGCAGGCAATGGCGGCGGGCGGCGTAGATACGACGACGAAGATGATCGTTACGATTATGAGGAAGAGGACTACGGGCAAAGAAGACGGCCACAACGTAGTAGTGGAGGTGGTAGTGGAGGCGGGATTGGTGGACGAAAATCCACTTGGCAGGATGATGTGTATGATAGAGACAGCGGAAGCCGTCGGTTTGAGTCTACATATAGCGACAGACCTAATCGTCCTACGGCGCCAAAACCAGAGTATGGCAACAATGGTGGCAGCAGTCGACGAATCAGAAGCGACAGTGCTGCTGAACGGCCACCAAGACCTAGAGGAACACAGGCTGTTGCTCTTTATACGTTCGAAGGAGAGCAAGGAGGCGATTTGGGATTCCGCAAAGGAGACATCATCACAATTACGAAGAAAAGTGACTCGAAGGACGATTGGTGGACGGGTCGTAAAGATGGAAAAGAGGGCATTTTCCCGGCGAATTACGTGGAGTTAGTTTAGTGTAACATGAAAAGCACACAGTGTCGGCATTGAGAGGCAGATGACGGGTTAAAGTACGTAAGAACATGTAAGATTGAATTTGTTTTGTTTTTTTCTCATTGAAGTGCGGGATTGAGAGCGGTGTACCTGATAACAATAATATTATTGGTTTTGGCCGACTGGATTTTTATCCGAAGAAAACCAGAACTAGCTGCTGTGATTGCATTTGCTCGGTCATGTGTATTGGTTTCACCTTCAATGAGTAGTGGGTATGCAATGGCGATTGTTCCCAAGATCAACGATCATCATTGCCAATGTCAGTAGGCTGGATCAAAGCCAACAAAGAATGTGAAGTGCGAACTTTTAATTTTTCGAAGGTTGTACTAAAAATAAATAAACCGAAAGGGATGAGACCTCTGAGCACCAACACAACGCCCACGCAATGTCTTCTTCTCCCTAATTGCATGTGGCGGAATCTACGGGTAACGAAGTACATACATAGTTTGACTCATAATCAGGGTCCATTCGATTACATCTTCCATGGAAATCTATTCCGGCAATGCCACATGCCGTCATCAAGCGATATGCAAATTACGGAAGCGTTGTTTACATTTGTAAATCACTCGTAGCCGAGCCGACGATACGTTATCGGTAAATATAGATTAAGGATTGGGAAACTGTGCGAGCAAAGCCCTGGGTGTGCTACTGCGGCGCATCTGAGTCATGATCACAACGGCCACCGAGCGCGACCAGTAGCGGCCCAACTCAGAGAGATGTAAACATTGAAACTGACTAGATCTCTCCAGTAGCAGGCGGCCCCTGCGGCCAGACCACGAGGAAATGCAGCGATATTAAAAGTACAGAACCCTCGCAGTAACTGAGTTCGGTATATCAGTGCGCGAGAGAACGCGCGGTATTTCTAAACGGTTTTTTTTTTGGGACGGCTGGAGCCAACCGATTGGAAGTGGGTTTTCTTCTTTCTGAGCTCAGGGTCCAGAAGGAATTTTTGTACGCGCAGAATTCGGCCTGTTGTCGGAAGCAATTCGCCACAATTTGTAAGTCAAATTTTACAATGAATATTATGTTTTTAGCGATAAAATATTATATGTTTTATATATCTGTATTTGTTTTTTAATTCCACTCAAATCAACAGTAAAAAAAAGGCGCCATTCCCGTGGTGGCGTGGATTGGTGGCTGTTTTTAAGAAGCCGTCACGCGCGCGCTCGAGCCCAGTCTGAAAGTCTGAAAGTGCGTTTCCCGAAATGGAAGCGCACCCCACAGACGAGCGTATATTCCGTCCATAAATACTTCGCCCCCTCGCCTCGTTTTTTTTTCTGTACTTGTCCTGTCCACTGTATATTTCCTACCGCATCAATCCTCTTCTTCATCGTTTTCGACTCATACACAAAATGGCTGCCGCTCCTCAAGTCGCTGAAGCGACCATTCCTTTCCTCGACGTCTGCAAATTCGAGACTCCTCGACCCGCACAGAAGCGCAACATTCTAGACACTTTCCGTCTCGATGGCAAGGTGGCGGTAGTCACTGGAGGTGCTCGGGGTCTTGGATACTCTATGGCTGAGGGTCTTTGCGGTGCCGGTCTTTCTGGTATTGCCATTCTTGACCTCCAGACTGATCTCGGTGATGCCGCCTGCCAGCAGCTCAACAGTGAGTTCGGTGTCAAGGCCCACTTTTACCGTCTTGATGTCCGTGACGAAGTTGCTGTTCAGGATGCTATGGACGCTGTTGCTCGCGAGTTTGGCCACATCGACATTCTTATCTGCTCCGCTGGTGTTGCCGACCTTGTTCACGCTGAAGACTACTCGCCCGCCAAATTCAGACGCGTCATCGACATCAACCTCAACGGTGCTTTTGTCTGCGCCCAGGCCGCCGGAAAACACATGATTGCCGGTGGAAATGGTGGCTCTGTTATTTTTATTGGATCGATGTCTGGTTCCATTGTCAACTGGCCTCAACCGCAGTCCGCTTACAACGCGTCCAAGGCTGCTGTTATTCACCTTATGAAATCTCTTTCCGCAGAGTGGGCCCGCTACCGTATTCGCTGCAACTCCATCTCTCCAGGATACATGGATACTCCTCTCAACACTGCTTTTGAAGATGCTTTGTTTGGCGAGTGGAAGAGTCGAACCCCTATGGGTCGTTTGGGACAGCCTGAAGAACTTGCCGGAGCTGCTCTTTGGCTTGCCTCTGATGCCAGCTCGTTCTGCACTGGCAGTGACATCCGCATTGACGGCGGTTACACTGCTTTGTAAGCTTCTGGTTTTACAGTTAATGTCGGTTTTCTTTTTTCTTTTCATTCCATGTCTATAGATGTCTGTGGGTACGCAGGTTCGGGTTGAGTTCATTGTTCTGTTCATTCTTGTTTGCTTTTCAGTTTGTTTGGTTTCTCTGGCGTGCATTTATCTTTTCAATTTGTTTATCGAGTATTGTTTATAGTCCGTTTCAAAAGGTTTGCGTTAAGTTATGGTTTTCTACTACTTGTTGAGGGTGGAACCTGGGAAAGACAAGGGATGTTGCTAATTAATTTATGTTTTTTATCAAAAACATAAACAAAGTAAAAAATCACTGAAATTTTGATTGACCTGTTCCGCTTAAACATGTGGCAATCCATCGCATCTCAGCCGCACTAATGCTTCTTTTGATGGCCAAAAAACTTTGCTTTGCGCATTTCGTATCGCTTAAAATCGTTCTCGGACCGACTAAATCATTAGGCTAATCACCATCGTAATTTTTGAAAGTTTCACTGAAAAACATTCAGAGTTTTAATTGAAGCGATCGGTCAACAAAGATAAGCAGCTTGAGGGCATTATGTGTCGGAGTTTGCACTGATCGACAATGCGGTGAAAAGCGGCAGTTTCATTTTCAAAACTTTTGCTGTTTTTTTGCGTAACTGTGTAACAGATTCAGAATTTATTAATAGTAGTTTTATACGCTCCTGTGACGTGAAACCGCGATTTGTTTAAAAATAAAGCAACGTGGCAAATTTTCTGTTTTGTCGGGAGTTTATATCAAATTTGTGGATTTCAAGGGAGGTTACAGGAAATAGAGTTCTCCTAAATTAAACGCTGTCTCAAAATGGAATTGGGTTTCTCGCTTACCTTGATTTCGCATTCGTGCTTTGCTTTTTATCTTGATCTGATAAGATCGGGCCCTACCGTTTAATTTTGACTTGACGTGCGGCTTTCTCTTTGAGTTTTGGGAACAAATGTAGGGTTTAAAGTCTCAGATGTAGACTTGAGGGGTTTGTAGACAGAAGCTCGATGAATCGTAACAAAGTTAACTTGCTTTGGGAAGCACTTATCTTGATTCCCTAGACACATTCATTAACAAGAAAACAATGCCTGTCATTATCGTTACCGGAGCCTCTAGAGGTAATTATACTGCCAATTGTAGCATGTATGCAAAAAATTAACCATGGTTCTTTTAATTAAAAGGTATGGGTGCCGCAATGGCCCGGAAATTACTCTCCGCGCCAATCTCCGCAAAGGTGGTCCTCGTTGCTCGTTCAGAAGCACCATTGAAAGCCTTTGCAGACGAATTCCCCGAGCAGGTAGCATATGTTTCTGGCGACATTTCAAAGGATGAGATCAATGTCGAAGCTGTTAAGCTTGCAATCTCCAAGTTTGGCTCGCTTGATGGAATTATCTTCAACGCTGCCGTTTTGGACCCTATTGCTGCTGTCGCAAAGGCTGACTCGGCCGCCTGGAAGAAACTTTACGATATCAACTTTTTCTCAATGCTTCCGGCTTTGAAAGAGGCTATTCCTCATTTGAAGGCATCTAAGGGAAAGGTTGTCTTCATTTCTTCCGGTGCTGTCCACCATTACTTTGTAAGTATTTTTTGTGTTTAAATAACTTCAGGTTTTTAATCAGATCTTTAAGTACGGATGGGGTGCCTATGGATCTTCAAAGGCTGCTACTGATCATTTGGCGGCTACCCTTGCCGTTGAAGAGCCAGAGTTGTTCACTCTTTCGTTAGACCCCGGTGTGATGGACACCAACATGCAGGTCAACATCCGTGGCTCGTGTAAGTACTTCTCAAGACTACAATCAGTTGAGCGCACGTTAATCGGTTGACAGATGGATCGGAAATGAGCCCTGCTGAGCATGAACGCTTCTTAAAATTGAAGGAGGATAAGGCTTTGTCTCCTCCTGAACTGCCTGGTGGAGTTGCTGTCAACCTTGTGCTTAAGGGTCCTCAGGAACTCAGCGGAAAGGCATTGAGGTAAGTTCAGTAACAGTAATTATGACTGTATCACAATAACTAACTGAAAATTCTAGATTTACCGACGAGAAGCTCGCCGAGTTTGTCGACAAATAAGTATTCTGTTACAGTACTTTATATGATATGCAACTAAAAGCTCTTTCCTCTACCTAGTAATTCAATTGATTGCTTTGAATATAGACTAGACATATTTTTCATTCTTATTAAATCAATTTATTCGATTGTAGCTGAAATAAATGGTTAAGGCGGCTTTACACAAGGTAGATTAACGAGTTAAGCCGCAGAGGTTTGGAACTTCGGAATGGCATGCGGCGGGGATAACGGCACCGAGGTTGGTAAAAGCTCAGACAGCCTGTCTGCAGTTAAAATATTAGGCCCCTGCTTCGCAATTTCTTTCATTGGCTCTCTAGTGCCCAGCAAAAGGTAAGCTACTGGTATAAAGAGTATTTCTCTTCAACAAGATTGCGATTTATAAAGTATCACAAGTGCTAACAGCTTATCAGTATCTAAAAGTTATCATGTCCGTATATATTGTTACCGGTGCCTCCAGAGGTAAGTGAACTAGCGACTGCCGATATTATACCGAAAGTGGCAATGCAGAAATTTCGGAACGTAATTAACTGAGTCCCAGGTCTTGGAAAGAACATCTCCGAGTTGCTTCTTGCTAACCCGACCACTAAGGTCGTTGGAGTTGCTCGTACTGAGTCGGGAATGGCGTCGCTTGTCGAGCAGTTCCCCGGTCGCTTCGAGTATGTTTCCAACATCGCTTGAGTCGGATAAATGGGCACTAACACAATGTTCACAGGGCCGTCGGTGGTGATCTTTCAGACTACAGCACTGGCGAGAAGGCAGTCAAAGTTGCCATTGAGAAGTTTGGAAAGATTAACGGAATTGTGTTCAACGCTGCCGTCATTGCTCCCGTTGCTACTATCGCGACTGTTGACATTAACGAATTCAAGAAGCTTTTCGATATCAACTTCTTCTCTATTCTTACTACGGTAAGTTTGACAAATTGTGCCACAGTTCTGTATGGCAGTCACTAACTTGTGTATTAGCTTAAAGTAGCTATTCCTTACCTCCGGGAGACTAAGGGAAACGTTATTCTTGTTTCCTCAGTTGCTTCCTACGAGGCACACTATGTATGTAAAGTACAAAGATATCAAATGCTTCTTAGTTACTAACTCGTCTACAGTACGCGTGGGAGGCATACGGAAGCTCCAAGGCTTGCGTTGACCATCTTGCTGCTACTTTGGCCGTAGAAGAGCCCGATATTACCGCCATTGCAATTGACCCTGGTGTCATGGATTCTGATATGCAAAAGGACATCCGTGAGAAGCGTAAGACTTATCTTGCTGAATCTGGAAGACTTAGAAACCCAGATATCTGACATGTATTTAGACGTTGGAAACATGAAGGAAGACCATAAAGAATACCTCACCACAGTCAAGGAGAACGGCACAATTGCTTCCACTAACGGACCAGCCACTGTCATTGCTACTTTTGTCGTTAACGCTCCCAAAGAGCTTAACGGTCAACAGCATGTGTATGTTTTATTGTTATTCTAGCAACATTATGCTTGCTTTTCCTGAGATATTTTACTAAATACTTTGTATATAGGTTTGACTCCGAGGTTTTAGTTCCATACTTGAAGGCTTAAAAGACCCAACCTTGGTGAAATCGTGAAAAGCTCTGATTAATGTTTGATCGATGATTATTCTTTTGGTGTCTACATCTGTTGAAATTCTTCGTGCCATATTCGAACAGTGGGTTCTTCAGTAAAGTGAAAAAAAAGATTAAATATATATATATGCATAAAATATATTCAGTATATGATGAACTTACTTAGGCATTCACATAAGGGTAGAACTTGTTTACGGGTGGATACTGTATATCTGGAAGCCACAAATCAAATGATGTTCATGAATCTCTTTGACACCTAAGCCACACACGAGAGCAGCGGGTTCCACCCCTACGTCACCCCACAACTCTTCAATCAATCAATCTATCAACTTTGGTTGACGACATCGCAAGGTGTACCGTAAAGACGCACACAGATTTACGGGCTTCATCACCTTTTTAAACTTTTACACCCACAAAGCTAGTCACGTGACTAGTTAAAAAAATTTAGAAAAAAGAAAAGCGATGTTGACAGGATTCGAACCTGCAGCCTTCGGAAGATTTGATTTCGTAAACCGAAATCCGATGCGCTCACCATTGCGCCACAACACCCTTGTTGTTGATTTTCAAATATCTGGTACAGTACTACTCCAAAATTTTGCTGACTAATAAATGGCCCTTAAGATAAAAAAAAAAAAAAAAGATTTAAAAAAAATAAGAAAATAATAAATAGATCCAACTCTTTTCTTATATCTTTTTATTTTTTCTTCGTCTGTCTCTTTTGACCAGTAATTACGTGTTGAGTATTGTGAGCTTTTCAGGTTCCATAGTTTTTGTGTCTTTGAGTGGGTTTTGTGTATGTAAACGCCTAGTAAATGGCCGTTGAAATAAAAAATAAAAAATGGCTTTCAGTTTATAAGTAAAAACTTTGTGAGGGAATTTATCTTTTTTTTTCCTTCAATTTTACATTTATCATGTTCGTCTTCTATAGTCTTTATTTAATTTGCAGATTTTTTTCTTCTGTATTTTTTGTTCTCATATTTTATTTTCATTTATTTATTTGTTTGATTGTTCGAGCGTTTGGGTTAACTGGAAAGTAGACAGCTTTTACGCTCGTTTGTCTTCGAGCCAATCTGTAGGGTGCGCGGCAAAGGTGGATCAGTGATGAACGTGCTTATGGAGGGCGACAAAGAGCAATCAAAAATATAAAATAAGACTGTGTTAAAATTGCATTACTATCTATCTTGCGGGTTTTGGTCTTCTTACATCAAGCGTAGCAGGAGCGCACGCGACATAGAGTAAGTACCTAATAATGGCCGTTCAGACATAAAAAAAGCTAGCATTAAAGTGGTTATCTAATTAACAATTAATTATATCTGCAAATTAGTTTTATAGATATACTTTATTGATATTGTGGCTGAACTCCTTTGTTAATCAAAGTGACTATTTTGTCGTAATTTTGCAATTTTCAAATTTGTTGGCTCTAGGTTTATTGTTATCAGATATCTAGCATACTCACAGTTATCTATAATAGCTTCAAAATACTTGGCATGCTTTGTGAATGCAGTAGTTATAGCTGAACATATAGAAGATTGAAAACTTTGAATACCAAAATTGGTATGAATGCTATGATTTTCAACAGCAATATTATGCCAAAGAGGTATGAATAAAAATGTAAATTAAAATTGCATATCAACAATCAACAATAAACAGCATTGCTGAATAAAATAAAAAACAGAGGCAGCTCGTAAATTGATTAATAGAATTTAGAATGAAGCGAAAACTACTGCCATCTATCCAGTAATCAAACTTCGAGGGAGACCCTCCACTTTTTTGTGTCGTTTCAGCAATAAGAGAAACTCCTGCATGTTCTACTGCAGTGACTATTTTTTGGCTTTTTTTACTTTTGCCTTTTTCAGAATTCAACTGAAATTCGTACTTTTGATGATAGGTTTCACTCAGCTGTCGGACAGTCCGAGCATCAATTGTTTAAATTAAAGCCCCGCACGTTTAAGACTGCATGTACCTGCATGAGTAAAATGAGTGCAGAACATGTACAAAGATTGGTTTTAAAGCAATTATCTCGGCGGACATAAAGTGATTTTAATTTAGTTAGACAATGTAACAGTTGTCAGTCAACGTAATTCATTGTATTTGGGTGAAGGAGTTCTCGACAAGTAATTGTCATACCTTTTAAATACTGAATACTCAAAGCGGCTGACGAAACGTGCATACATGCAGAAATTTCGAAGAAAAAACGCAGTTGTGGTTTCTCCTACCGTATTTTAAAGCGGCTGGCAAAACTCGCAGGATCCTGAAACTTGGCGGCCAATAGAGTCTAACGAATACTGACCTGTTCTGTCTAATCATCGCATTTAAGAACTTCTACAGTATGATTGATTCCGTTGATTGTGCATCAAGTCAAGAAACTACACAAAGAAACTCAAGTTTTAGATGGAGGGATGAAAAATTAGCAGCGAAATTGGTGTCGAAGGAAGCTGAGGCGCATCCAGACACCAGGGAACAGGGTTGTATGTAGAACATTGCACTTTTTCACACACGAAGTTAAGGACCGTTGCAAGAAGCAACGGCTGTAAAATATTTGAGTTTTCGTGCCTCAAATGAAGGACATCTGGGCAAATTCATATCGTTATTCAACGTGTAACAGAACTTGTTGCCCACCCATTTACTATTTTATTCAACGGTAGCCAGTAAGTTTTTTCCCCTTAAAGTGGTAACTTCGGTAACTGTTTTGAACCCTTCACAATTGCCGAGCGGCTGCTCGAACTACTCTTCATATAAATTTGAAGGTCCCTAAATGTAACAAAAAGAGCGTGATCTGGCTAATCAAATATGTCGAGACCAAGGTCTGGAGCAGTGATTTCAATATCATACACAGATAGCTGAGAGGAGAAGCGTCAAACGCTACTGTGGCTCAGCATTTGTGCTGACGACTTTTCGAATAACTCAATTTCGGTGTGAGCGGATCATCGGGTAAGGTTTATAAACAAAGTTTCATTTCATTTTAAAAAGACGTACGGCTTGTGAAATGAAGCAGCGGCCAAAACGGCTGTTTAAGCCTATGAAAGCAGTTCCTGATGCCAACAAAGAATAATAGAAGACGAGAAATCCAAACATTTGTTTAGGCAACACTATTTGATTTGCAGACGGGTGTGATGAGACAAAATGGTGATTGAGAATGAAATATGCATAATCCTGCGAGGGTCCGAATAGTGCCGCGCGCCGGAGAATGCAGAAACGTGCGGCTGCTGAGACAAAATGTTGGTTGACTAAACAAACACATTCAGTGACTATCTAGATACCTTGAAGATACAAAAACTTACAAAAAGCCTTTTTCAATTATAGCAGTGTTTGTCATGAGTAGCGCTGAGAATGAAAGTAGCAAGTTAAGTGCTTAAAATAGACACTGAATAGCTTCTGTCGGAAAGCTTCGTCTCCGGATCACCGTAAAACTAAAAAGCTATTAGGTTTTGGTCCATCCGTATTCGGACACTGATCTGCCGTTAGCGCTCATAATCCTTCTCTACGAAGTGCAGAGAATCACACCGAATTAAGCTTATTTGGTCCTAATCAGTTGTTTGCTTTCTTTTTAGCGAGCTCGATCAGTTTGTCCAATTTCTTTTGGCTTCAATTCGATGTGAGCGGAAACTGAGGAGGGAGCGTTGCTTTTCGTAGCGATCGAACAGTTCTGTCTGTTCTTGACAATGACTGGCTGTGTCAATCTCTTTGCTACCAATAAACGCAACTAAATACAACTCAATCTCAAAAAGATCTTTTCCTGTAAACAACTTGCATGTTATGAATGTATTTGAAGACGCGTTATATCAAACTGCTTCGACCACTACCAAATAACTGCTTACATCGCCAGCATTCCATCTTGCGCCGCGCAACAAAAAAAAACTCCGACGTGCGCCTCTTCTCAAGTCAGCTCAACGTTGTGTGCCCGGCGCGTTAGTTCCGTTTTTTTTTCTCGCTCTACCCGTGTACTCCGCCATCGTCTATTTTCTTTCTGCAAAACACCCTCACCTTTCACTCTCGCACGCAGCCTGCGCGCTCTGGTTTTGATGGAGGTATGCTTTAAATTGATTTTCTTCACTCGGCGTTTTGTAGACTAGGGTTATTTGTGCCTGTCTTAAGCGATCCGCGGAAAGGGGTCTTAATTCCTATTTGTTTTAGCGCGTGCTCACGCGTCTATAATGTATCAAAAGCTCAATACCTAACATCAATACGCGACTTAGTGTTCCACGACCTTTGAATCAGAGCCGTACGACAGCGGGGATACAACTCTGACGCTCACAAGCGACCAGGAGTCTTTTGTGACCGACAGCAGCGAAGACTGCTATCACAACGAAACCGGCAACGGCACGAATCCCCCTCGAAAGCACGAGTTCGCGCGGCCAATTCGTGCTAGTAGTGTTGCTGGAAGTTTAGCAATGGTGACCGATACGGGGCCTGCTGCTGCTGCCGCTGCTGGGCTTCCTGTGCCTACGCCGTTTGGAACCAGCATGCCATTGCAGAATATAGATTTCGAAGAGCCGTCTGCTGTGGTCGCGCAAGAGCGGAGTAATCTTCAGGCGTTAAAGCGAATATCGTTTGATGCATCGTCTACATCAGACCCAGATTTGCCGATCTCTAGTCAGCTCAACACAGCTCAGACGCAGCAGCAGCCTCAATCTCAAGCCCAACTGTCACCTCAAAGTCACCTTCACAGGTCGGTTTCTCCAACGGGTAGTGACGATTCTTCTTCGATTTCTTCTGCTACCAGCACAATTTCCCCTTCAGCCGTTGATCCGACATTATTATGGGTCCCGGCACATTTACACCCCGCTCTCGCGCCTAAAGAATGGCGGGCATTTGTGCAACAGCGTGTATCCGAGATACAGAAACTTGCCGATAGATCCGGCAGTTCTAAAAGTAGTGATTCATCTTCATCTTCTGAAGAAGGAACGGACTCTCTTGCTGTTCCCGGATCGGAAAATGGATCAAAGACACGAGGAATCGTTCGTCGGAAATCAAAACTTTCACGAGAAATTGATACGTCGAGTGAAGCTCCAGGAGGGTTTGAGGATGGTGCTGACGTTTTGCAAGATCGCAAGTCTCACGTTGAAGTTACAGTGTCAGATCTCGAGCTATTGGAGAGTTACGCTTTTAAATCAACAGCATCGACTCAGCAACCTCAACAGCTTGGTAGTGGAGTCATTGCTACTAATGGATCAGTAATTGCACCTCTAAAAGGTCGCGGATTGAGAAGATCGACGAATACCTCAAACAATCCAGCGAAAAGTGGTGGAGCTGGTCGTTCCGCTCATTCAACTGCTGAAGAGGACGAAGAATATAAACGAGCGGTGAGTTTGATTCAGCAAGACACAGTCACTTTGTCACCATCAGTTCATGCGCAAAATGGAACTCTGGCGACTTCTCATGAGACTGTGGAAAACGACGAAGAGCAGCATGTTACAATCGAAGACGGAAAACTGAAGCTTGATTTTGCTGACGATGCTTGGTCATTTGAAAATTTCGACGATACAACGCCAGATGTTCATGAAGAAATGAAATCACCCGTAGAGGAGTCGTATCAAGAAACAAGCGCACATTCTCGATCTCGATTGGATCGTTCTTACACTACGCAGCCTGATGTTCCTTCACCATTGTCACTCACAACATCTTCGTTCACTCCTACTAGACTCACGAGCACGGTCAGCATGCCTGCATTAAACAGCTATCCTAACGATCGAATTGATGATTTGTCGATGATTCCATTCTTAGATCCAGATACGATCGAACCGCAGAAGAAAAGCAAGAAACGAAATAAAGCTACGTCTATTAAGGCAAGTTTTGGTAGACTGTTTACTTCTGATAAAGAGAGTGGAGGGTTCAAGTCGTCAATCAACGATGCGATGAAGTCAACTTCAAAAATGGTGTCTAGTCTTTCTTCACTCCCAGGAAAGAATACAGCGCAGTCAACCGAAAGTAACACAAAAGATGTGGGCCGTGAATCATTAGAATCTTCGAGTACAGATTCAAGTACAGAAGAGCGCAAACGAGATAACAAACTATCAAACATTTTCAGATTGAACAAAAAGAACAAGGATAATAAGCAGAAATCACAAACGCAAAATTTGAAGCCACCGCCGCTACAAATGCAGCATAGCAATTCGTCATCGTCTCTGGTATCTACGAGTTCAGACTCAAAGTATGATGAAGACAAATTTGCGAAACGGCGCTCTGTGAGCGTATTGCGTTCTTCTTCACCACGCGATCAGCAAATCCGAAGTCGAACGCATCAATATGACGACCAAGAGGAATTTGCAGAAGATGAGGAGAGCCAAATGATTACAGCGATGGAGAGACCGTATTACTACGTGCGATTTCCGTTACACGTTGAACGAGCAATTTATAGACTTTCGCATTTGAAGCTGGCTAATCCACGACGGCCGCTTTGTCAACAAGTCCTTTTAAGCAATTTCATGTACGGGTACTTGGAAACAATTAATCAAGATAGTATATATTTTCAGCAACAGCAGTTACAGTATCAAGAAGAGCAGCACTACAAGCATGAAATGAATCAATTTCAGTACTATAACGGGTATCAATCTCAAATTCAATACATGCATCCACAATTTGGGACTGATAACGCTGAATATGAGGATGTTGAAGATGAAGGTGATGTATATGGTTCATATTACGATCCAGTCGATGATGACGATGTAAGTATTACGCAAGTTTCAGTAAGAAATTAACTGCTAATAAGATAGTATGCATTACCTCCATCTGAGTATGATGACGAGATCGCTGAACGTCCCGAACGCACGGAAGCAGATCCACGTCCGATGGCGAATCCGGGACGCGGGGCTTATATACAGCAGGAGACATACTTTGAGAAAATTGAACGACAACAACGGGAGCAACAAGAGCAACAGGAAAAAGAGCATCAAAGTACACGTGCGAAGCAGAGTGTCTCTTACGTTAGACAACCACACGTGCAGCTGCAGCCAGCACCTCAGCATCATCATCATCATCAGGTACAACCGCAACAGCGGCACAATCAACAACATCAGTACACAGGATACGGCCATAATGCTGGTCATGGACAGCAATACAGGATGAACGGGATGCAAGGTACACCTCCACGGCAGACGATGCATCGAAATAATCACTATGGAAGAGCACAAACTGTGGGAGGAGGGTATCGGTAAATAGAAATGAGCGGTTTGGAAAGGGGACGAGGCATATTTAAATAATTTGGATGGCGTTACTTTTGACTTTAAACATAACATTGATTGGTATTAGGGCATTGTATTATACACTTGAGAATTAATTAATTAGAAACCGGCGCCTGTGAATGTTTATGGAAATTGAGGAAAAGTTTCTGAGAAGTCGTAGATCGTGATTTTATTTTGGTAGAGCATTCCAGATCCGTAGATCTGTACGACGGTCCAAGTCTCCCGCCATCTTTTCGGAGTTTGTCGTTGCTGCGTGGAGAGCTTTTATACTGTCTAGCACAGGCTCCATCGCTGGAGTCTGCTCAGGAACCAATGATTTCAGCAGTGTTTTCATTCGTTCACAAGCTTGCTTGGTAGCCTCGATTTGAGCACGTTTGCGATCGAGCTGGTCCTCCATAATGAGAATGAGAGACTCTCGAGCCTGATGTGGTCGATACTCATTTAGCAGATGGTGCATGTTCAACAGAATTGTTCGGATGTCCTCTATTAAAGGTGGGAATTGCTCAGGAGCCACAGACATTAGTCCAAGTAGTTCAAGATATTTTATGAGAAGTGAACGTGCAAGCGTCGAGAGTTCTGATACGCGATACGCTGGATCAGCAGCATCTTGCGACGTAGCGAAAAGTTCCTTGATTCCTGCTGCAGCTAGAGGTGGAAGCGCATCAGACGTCTAGAGAAGAAAAAAAAAGCAAAGAACAAATCAGCCAACTGTCACTGCACAAGGTGTGAAAGAACATCTAGAAGGGGCCATAGCAACTTACGTCCCATGTTAAACCAAAGGAACGATAACGCGGGCCGGGCGTAGGCGGCGGTTGTGGCCGCGGGGCGCCGGACACGAAGGTGGTGTAGACTGCTGGTGGCGGAGGGAAGGCGGACGAGAGCGACGCGTCCATGTTGTGTTTACGCGACGAGTCGACTCCACGTGCGCTTCTTTGTGTTTACGTCCGGGTTCAAAGGCGGGGAAAGGCGGCGCTTTTATTTGTTTTTCTAATTTACGAAATTGGGCGAGAAAGGTTTTTTTTCTTTCTAAAGTTTTCTGTGCTCAAATCACCAAAGAAATCCCAAGCGCAGAAAACAAGAAACCAGAAAAAGGACAGCGCCGTTCCAGAGATTGGCCTCCTCAAAACAGAAAAATTCGACCTTGCTCAGATCAGTGCACCAAAACACAGTCAAGCCAAAAAGCAACAAGCAAACCGGCAACGAAAACAAACAAAGACTACGTCAACGCCCAGACCGGCTTCGCACAGCGGGCAAAGTTCGGCAGCACGACGGCCAAACACGTGCGCAACGAGACCCAATCGCCTCAGCACGCACTGTCCCCTCGCACGCACGTGCCCGCGGTGAGACCAATCACAATTGGGTCACGTGCAATGATAAGAGCGCCGCACTCCAGAAGGATGCGTCGAGAGCGGGCGCGCGCCGTCGCTTCATTCCCGGGCAACGGCCAGCAGCGGCGACGAGCGGCCAGCGGGCAGACGTGGCCGGGCTCTACCGCTCTATTTAATCTCTTCTGACCGCTGTTCTAGACTCGGCCCCGCTCGCATAAGCACACGCCTGTCTCGCGCTCTCTTTCTGTTCCCGGTTTCCGTGACTCGACCCGTGACTTGAATTCCCAACGGGTAACTTGATCACGTGCTAGTCCCTTGCCTAGCCCTGATCTCTCAAAGCAGTCTCGCCGGCGTACCGCTCGCTACGTTTCACTACTAAACATCAGCATCTTCTCTCTTTGCTGCCGCATCTTTTTCTTCGTACCCTAAGATGTATTCCATGAGACAAATGCACCGTCATGTCACGGTTGCCGCTCCCTTTCTGCATCAGGCATACTTCCTCGACTGGGTGTTCGTCTTCTTGCTTTTGGGTGGATTTGTCATTTTGACCCACATGAACCCCTTCTTCAACCTCTTCACACTCGATGATCCGTCTATTCAACACCCATACGCTACCACTGAGCGTGTTCCCTCTATTGTTGGCGTCATTTACACCACTGTTATCTCTGTCGGTGTTCTCGTCATCTTCACACCATTTCTGCACCGCAAGAACCCAGCGTGGGCTCACGTGCTTAACGTGTCTCTCCTCTCTCTTGCCCTTTCTGTCATTCTCACTGAGTTCATCACTGAGCTTCTCAAGAACATGATTGGTCGTCTTCGTCCTGACTTTATTGCTCGATGCATGCCTGCCCCCGGCACTCCGCTCCATGGTCTTGTTGGAATTGAGGTCTGCACCAATCCCAATCTAGGAGTCCTCTATGATGGATTCCGATCTACTCCGTCTGGTCACTCTTCAAACGGCTGGGCTGGTTTTGGATGGCTTGCCGCCTGGATTGCTGGTCAACTCAAGGTTTTCCACCCTGGCACGGAGCTTTTCCGCGCCTTCATTGCTGTTCTTCCTCTCTTCGGTGCTGCTTTGATCGGTATCTCTCGTATTGAAGATTTCCGTCATCATGTCACCGACATCCTCTTTGGTGCTATCCTTGGTGCTCTTGTTGCTTGGTTTTCATACCGCAAGTACTTCCCACATCTCGGAAATGCTAACTGCAACATGCCGTTTCCCCCTCCTGCTTTCAACTCCGAGTCTGGTATTGACACTGTCATTGAGACTGACTACTATGACTCGCTTGACGAGATGGAGAACGCCAAGCAAGGATACTCCGACTAAGATAGCATTATTTTCACGGAAATATGGTCTCATGTGTTATACGATTATTTGATTATATGTTTGGTGTTTTTCAAATGACTATGTTTACTGATTATTCAGAGGTTACAACTTTTTTTCATTGCTGCATTTTGTCTTCTTTTTAAAGTTTATACAACGGTTTCAAAGGTGTTGGCAATTTTGTTGTGTTCCATATATTTATACATGCTTCGAAGGTGTTTTCTTTTTTTTTCGGTTGTTGATTTTGCTTAGGGGGGTCTTTCATCTACATTGATACAACTTGTTCTTGAACCGGCATTCGTATGCAAATTAGTCTTTCACGGACTGGTTGTTTTCATCCTGCTTTGTCTTTTATTTATTTATTTGTTATTTTTTTGTTTATGCATTTCAAAGGCTCAAGAGCAGACCCATAATAATAATAATTATGACATCATGACTGTATCTAACAAGACGAGAAGCAGACGAACTGCGCGCGTGCTCGTTATCAGAATTCGGCAGAAAAACAACAAATCAGCATTAATGACGCCGATATGACTTCATTTATTAAAGTACTTTATGTGAACTTTGTTGCTTTTAGCAACTTGTCACGTCACGTGCTTTAATAAGAAGTTAGCCACGTGAAGTTGCGCGCTATGCAAAAAAAAACACAATACACTAGACGCTGACTACAATTCTATTCAGTATGGGTCTCGTAGGAGTCTACACCAGTGAGTGAAGGTATATGTCTGATGAATTACAGTCATGTCTTTCCGGATTTAAAAAACAAAGTGAGCCTTTTCTTCTGTATGATCTAGTTTGAAGTCTGAGCTAGATTTTAGCGACTGGCTATACCACTTGAGAAAGATGTCAATTTTCTTGCTTTTATGACATTTATTTGTACCAGATATTGACGTCTAGAGACGAAATGATAAGAGGGGTGTACTCTCTGGAAAATATCACCAAGATCATGATATCTGAAACTTGAGAAATGAGCACCTTTCAGTGCAATTTCTTATTAAGTGACCTCCACCTTTCTTCAATACAAAAATAATTGCATTTGCTCTATCATCAATCCAGTAAGAAATGATTGCAGGCACATTGGTTCAATGCTCATAAGATGGCAAGATACCAAATTTACCATTAACTCTTAGCAGCAGATAGCTAGCTATTGGTTATAGCCTAGAATAATTGCATCAGATGGCCACTTTAATGAATATTTCAAATCACAATTGAATTACTACTTTGGTAGAGAAGATAGCAGAAAAACGCGACGACTAAAGAGCTGGAAATAGTCAAAGATTGCGCAGTTTCTTCGGTGACTATTTAGCAAATCATTCAAAGTATTTACATCAATTTGTCTTTATGCTATCTGCTTCAGTTTAGAGAGGCTGTAAATTTAAAACCGTTCTTGGGATTGCTTGTTTCATGGCTTCTACCTCTTTTAATAAACATCAATCTTAGTTATATGCTGAACATGCTTCTTTTTTTCTTTCAGAATATGTATCGTAAGAACATGACACAGATGATTTCTAGGAAGCGCATTTCTTTTTGGCGATTCACGGCGCATTTAAAGTGATTTAGCGCATAAGCCAGATTGGTTTTGAAGTCAAGCGAGTTTAATACCATGCGTGTCCGTGATACTACCCATATTACAGAATGCGCAATGCTTGTGCTGGGTCGCACTCCGGCTTTGCTTTTATGATGACAACACCCGCTTCTTAATATCTTGCACATGTGACTATGAATCGGACATACTTGCAAGCTTTTAGATTTACTTTCATCCATATATAGGGTGCATATTGTTATGCGTCAGTCGCGCCAACTTTGTGGATGATGCATCATCCCAGCTGTCTGACCTGTGTTGTATGATGTAAGTGCACTTCCATCGGCACCATAGAGTGAATGAGAGAACAAATATCGCTCCACAGAGAATCTGCAAAAGTTGCTATCAGACTATCTAGTTTTGGCAGCCTACATCTGCGGACGGTTTGTTATGATCTGGACAACTCGAAAGCGATGGGCCTGCGACAAACAGCGACCACGAGTTCGATTAATCAAGATGCAGAGTTACCGATATACCGATTACAAGTGACCAAAATAGTTTCTACACGACTGACAGAGCACGGACAATGGCAAAACTAACAAGTTTGGTAAACAATGGCGGATTAAGTGGGTTCTGCTGTTACGAACTAGCGGAGCCGCACGAGGGAAGGTCGTGTTCGACAAGGAAAACTATGTTCCGCGCAAAATGGCAACGAATAAACAGAATTCGTGCGGCTCCGTTATAAACAGCAAAATTGCACTTAACCGGCTATTGTATATAGCGCATTTGCTGGTTTGGCTGATTTTGAGTTGACCGGATGGCCAGTACGTGTGGGTGAAGGCTACTGACATTATACACAGACAGACCAATGGTTTTAGACACAGCTATTCTAAAGTTTGAATAATAGTTGATGATACGAGATGCCAAATGAACTGGTAATAGATGTTTGCACTACGATGATGCATCTATTTCTATTATACAATACATCTGTTACTATTACACAGTACATCTATCACAATAACACAATGAGTACTTACGAGATCGTTAATTCAACGCATCCATCGACGCTTTGCGCAAATGAATTACTGCTGCTGTTTGAGACTGTCTAGATCTTACTTGAGGGGATATTTGGTTGACGATACTGAGAGAGTGAACGAGGCTCTCATTCTTTTCAATTATAGACGCGTTTTTGTTTAATCTGTGTACTATTTCGTGCACTGTAAATACAAGAGAGTGTATGTGTACATGAGCGTTTTGATTGTCGCACTAGTTTGTAGATTATTAGATCAGGTGTATCGCGTTCTACCATGCGTATCTGGCTCAAAATAATAAGTCTTTTCTCAGAAAATTCGATCGATGAAAGGAAGTATTGCTATCTCCTAATTAAAAATGTTCATGTCTCCGCTATAAATTGCATGCGATTGAATATCAAATCAATTGTTACACGATAATATTTGAGTTGATGATAATTACGTAGTCAAGATAATGGGCTTTGTCAGATTATCTAATATAACTGGAGGAAATGATCCAAAGAGTTATGAGACGTAAGTAACATTAAGAAGTATATACAAAGAGTTGATTAATAATACACCTCAAGTAGAGATCTTGACATTTGTGCCAACATATTGCTGAGGATCGATGTGTAATCTTGTAGCGTAAGGATTGTACGGGTCCTCTTGGAAAAGACCATACTTTTCATGTGTCTTTGCATCTTGAGCGTAGTATTTCAGTAAGTCTCCGACGGTCTTTGCGTTTGTGAAAGCAGCGTCCGGAATATCTCGTCCGGAAAGCTGAGAGAGTTTCTTAGCGACAGCAAAGCGAGTCTTGATATTTGCGAGAGGAAACGAAGTAACGTTGATAGAAGGAACATTTGGATGCATTGAGATTTGAGCAAACAAGTTCTTTGTTTGGAACGCTTTTCGTCGCTGAGGCTCCACAATCCCGTCGGATTTGGGCCAGGTTATATTGACGAGACCAAGTTCGACGCCAACGGCAAGTTGAGCAAGACGATGGAGAGTTTGCTGATCGTAAACTGGAGCTGTGTTTTGCCAGATTTTGTAGGAAAAGCCCCTGACGCGCTGGCGCCAGTGAGCTTCTTTGGGAGGCAGACCAATTTCGACAAACGGAACGTTTTTGAACTCTTCTTTGTCAAAACTGTTGATTTCCTCGATTAATCTGGGTTTTATTCTTGATTGGCGGTAGTTTAATTCAGAAAGTTGCAACTGCTCAAATTCACTTGGTTCGGATTCCTGGACTGTCTCAACCGCTGCATCTTCGCCAGTGGTTGCAACTGATTTTTGCTCGGCCTGTCCAGCTGCCCGTAATTCCTCCTCTTCAGCTTCGTCAAAGTCGACTTTGGTAGTTGTTGGTTTGGCGGGTGTGCGCTTCATGAAGGGGATAAACCGTGTGAAATCCATTGCCCGGCGCTCAGCCGAGATGTGTAATGCTCGACGTTGCTGCATTTCCGCAGCTCGAGTCAGCACCCGGCTTGCATTCAAACAAACTCGCATCCCGGATTCCATTGCGTTGTTGAAATTCGGTAAAGCAATCGCAGGCTACGGTTTTTTTTTCAAATCTCACGTTGGTCGGGAGCAGTGGTTTTTTCGGGAGCGGCGCGGCATAAAGCTCATAGCGTTTGGGCTCCTTTGAGATCTCTTTCTCCGGGGAGTAATTTTCAGATGTTGCACTAAGCTGAGATTTGATTGAATTTCACTTCGAATAAAGACAAAAAGCAAAAATTCTATAATGGCTCCACCGCGCACTCGCACTGCACCAAACTTACGCAGAGCCAATTTTGTGCGGCCGTGGTACGTCACTTCTCTCGACGTGCTGCACCGCTGCACAGTGCTTGCCTTGGTTGGTGGAACAAGTAGGTCTCCAGATAATAATGATTGTGATATACCGGGATAATGTTTATTGACCGATGTTTTATTATTTAGTGTACTACACAGTATATACTTTCAGAATGCTTTATCTCAACCGTAAATACAGAGATGCTGACGAGGAAGAGCGATCACGCATGGTTCGTGCCAATTATTCTTGATCTCGTGTATTTGTATTTGCTAACTTCAATCAGGACCAAGCGAAAGCAGCAAAATTTACACTTCCTAAGCCATCGGAACTACCTGATTTCCCTCCAAAGCCTAGTTCAACTCCAAAAGAGTAGATTATCACTACCGAAATACCTTTCACGCAAAGCTTACGGATAGCAAATCACTTTTGAGACGCAGAGGATATTCTGCTAAATGCTCGCTAACTCACATAATCATTCTATTTCATTTTTTGTATATACCAATGCACAATCAAAGCCTTCTTCCCATTTCAATTAGACGTATATGTAGTAGGAACTAGTAGTTCCCACTTCTCCCGTGCGGCGTCGAAATCAGATATCCCTCTGATCGACACTTGTTTGAATCAACTTTTATATTTCCCTTCCTCACACTTTTCCCCTTCTCATTTGCAGAAACAGCCGGACTTTGCGAAGAGCGGACTTTGCTTATTTCTGATGGCCTCTTGGCGCTGCTTTCCGGCTCGTCTGGTGCCATCAATTCCGTCAGCTTCGTCGCTACTCAAGCCCTCACCGCGCTCTTATCATCCGTCGCTGCCATCTCTATTGAGTCGCATTCAATCTCATTCGGCATACACCAAATCTATAAATGGACCACTAATCCTTAGACGGAATCTTGGGTTGAATTTCGGGCAGCGCAAATTCAGTACATATGAAAAGTCTACGAATCAAGGCAGATCCGACGGATCCCGTATAGACCAGGCAGTGGCTGCCACAGCCTTGATCTCTCTGCCTCTTCTTTATTTTACCAATTACGAAATCAAGTGTGACGCTGAGCCAATCTCTGAAACATTTCCAACTGTTGAGCAGTTAGAACAGGACTCGTCTAAATACCAAACGAGGGAAGATTACCTACTATCCATATCTGAAGATCTCGACGAGCAGCACCATGAGGCCAAGATCCCACAAAATACCACTTTACGTCGCATTTATACTTTTTTTGAAGCAATTTTCGATTCTTTCTACACCTGGGTTCGATTTACTCATTTGCTAGTAATATTTTTACCCGTTGTCTTTGCTGCACCTGCTATATTGTTTGGATCAAAGTTACCTGATTCTGATGTAGACACAACGGGAGCTGTATGGTGGTACAGATTACTTGTTCACAGCATGGAGAGTGCTGGTCCTACTTTTATCAAACTTGGTCAGTGGGCTGCTAGTCGAACCGACATTTTCCCTCGTTATTTCTGTATTGAAATGTCAAAATTACACTCTAGCGTCAATAAGCACCCTCTTTCTGTTACAATCAGTGCAATTCAAGACGCATTTCACGGCATGAAATTCGAAGATATATTTGAAGAATTTGAAGAAGAGCCACTGGGTATTGGAGCCATTGCTCAAGTATATCGAGCTAAGCTTTCTCCAAAAGTCCTTCAAAGCGTTCCGAATCCCAAAGATCGAGAAAACGCATGGGTGGCTGTTAAGGTACTGCATCCGCGAGTAGAATCAAGAGTGCATCGTGATCTTCGTATAATGGAGTTTTTCGCATATGCAATTGATCTTATCCCAACCCTCGAATGGCTATCACTTCCCGGCGAAGTTGATCAATTTGGAAACATGATGAAGTTACAAATGGATCTGCGTATTGAATCTACCAATCTTTCGATCTTCCAGAAGAACTTCAAAAACAGAGAAAACATACATTTTCCCGTTTCTTACTCTGCAATCCTACCAAACATGAACTCAAGACGCGTTCTTGTTGAAGAATATGTTCCTGCAATTCCCATGGATCGACTGTTGAGTTTGCCGTCTGAGGGTCGTGGTCAAGTTGAGGAAGAGATCGCTGACATGGGATTGAACGCGTTTTTGAATATGTTGCTCCTTGATAACTTTGTTCATGCCGATCTTCATCCGGGAAACATCATGGTTCGATTCGTCAAGATACCAAAACTGAGAGAGAGCATAATGCAACAAAATCAAAAGTTTAGTCAATTGTGGAACAGAGACGTTTCCTTTGACATTGAAGATACCAACGCCATTACCGCAAAGTTACTATCAATCAAAAATCCAGCTGAATTCCGAGAAGAGCTTAGTAGACTTGATGATGACGGATACCGACCACAGATTGTTTTCCTTGACGCTGGACTTGTCACTGAACTTAATTGCGTTAATCGTAGAAATTTCCTTGATCTGTTCACGGCAATTGCTACATTTGATGGATACCATGCGGGAGAACTTATGATTGAACGATCACGAACACCGCAAACCGTTATAAACGGTGACGTTTTCGCGTTACGAATGCAGAATCTATTGCTAGGAGTGAAGAGCAAGACTTTCGCTTTAGGAAACATGAAAATAGGCGATGTTCTCCAACAAGTACTAACAATGATCCGACGTCATCATGTCCGTATGGAAAGCGATTTTGTGAATGTGGTCTTATCAGTTTTACTCCTCGAAGGAATCGGACGACAATTAGATCCAAATCTCGATATCTTCAAAAGCTCGTTACCAATCTTACGAAAACTAGGTGCTATCTCCGCAATGAGTGGTAACTCTGATTTATTTGCAGACAAATCCGTTTCTTCAATGGTGAAGATTTGGGTGGCTCTTGAAGCTCGTGAATTTGTGACAGCCTCAGCTTCTGATGTAAGTTTATCTCTACTATCCTTTTTAACAATCGATAGTGATTTTTGAGTGCGATACTAACTGGACTTAGATTAAACGACTTGTGAAGTACGATTTATTGTGTCCTAATATCTAGAGTTTTTACATGTATAATGCATAGATTTTTTTTCAAAGTGTACAATTTTCATGTAGACATGCTATTGTCGTAAGAGATATCACCAGTCTCCAACAAAGTCATGCTTTACGACGCTAGTTAATCGTCTGAAGTTTTTTTTAAAAAATGGGATGGTAATGTGTAAAAGTAGAAAGCTCAGATATTCTTTGATTACAGAAAATAATAAATTAAAACAAATAACCACTTCTATATAACTTTATGAATAAATACAAATCCTTATGAACAAACCTATTTACAGTGAAATTTTGAGAGCGGGGACGATTCTCAAAGTAGTGATTTTGAAATAAAAAGAATACAGCCGCGCAAAATCCAAGATTATATACAGTTTCTTCCCAAATCTCGCATGGTCAACTAAATTAATTCATCTTGATCTCATGCTTGCTTCATATTAATAACGCTGGTTATAACTCTGTCTCTCGTAGCGGAAGGTATCAAGTTTAGCACCCGACTCCATGATGATAGTAAGCGCGTTGACCGCTCTGGCAAGTAACGCGCTCTCTTTCTCTGTGAGTGAACTGTCACTTGACTTTGGTTTGCACAGTTGCAAGAAAACGAATTGGATCAACTAAAATCAGAGTTAGCGTATATACTTCATTTATCAACGCTCTATAGATTGTAACTTACAGAATCAACTTGGTCTCTTAATTTATAAATCATGGATGCAGCATGTTCAGGGTTAAACGAAATAGGAACCCAGTCGTCGACCAAAAGACCTGAATCTTCTTGAACGGCATTATTGGCAAACAAAGCATATGGAATAGCAGGCAATTGCGATAAGTCTTTCAATATAACCTGTTCACTATTCGCATCTCGTCGAATTTTCTCGTTGAATGCAAACAGAGTACCGTATTTGATTCTCTCCAAATCTCTATTTGAAGTTCGGAAATCACCAGGAGAATTGATAGAAGCAGGATGCGCAATTGCAAGGTCATCTTGTTGAGTACGCAAAAGTCGTTGAGATTTTTGGAAAGAAACGTTAGGGTATAGTTCCAGAAACACGAGAACTTTAGCTATTTCCATATTGTCACTATTAGTGTTCACCATCGGTGGACCAAATCGAGGAGCTTGATCCCGGCTTGATTCTGATGACTCGCTGTTAGAAGGAATAATGTCTCGCTCTTTGAAGATCCCATGAATTTGAACCGCAGTCGAAAGCATCGCCCGTAGTGCATTGCGATGCAGGAAATTCTGATTCGCAAACATGTCGGCAGCTGCGCCGCCACTTTCAGATCGTACTCGACGCCATTCCCGAAACGCGTTAAGAGACGCTAATTGATCACTTTGATGACCACCCGCGAATTTCTTTTTGATAAAATTAATCTGATCCTTCGTGTCCTTAGTTCCACCAAGGAAAACGCTTCGATTTGTGGCAAGAGCAGCAAGAATTACAGCAGTGTCAAAGCTACGGAATAGAATTCCAAACATAAGCATACGTGAAACAGCCGGGGCAACAGGCCTAAAATCTCTGTCAGTTCAATTACATCAAAAAATATCTTATTACTCACAATAAAGAAAACACTTTTCCGATCGGCGTGAGCTCCTCGTCTGGTGAGAGAGCATGAATCGACTTTAAGTTATCAACAGCATACACGATAGCAGACTTTCGAGGGGGACTAATCGTCTCTTTCAAAAACGTCTCAACAGATTCTTTGACACCCAACGCTTTGGTTTCCAAACAAATCTGCTGTAGATCTGATCGAAGAATTTCTGGAGTAGGATTTTTCTGCATCAAGTGATATCGGTTCCGCGAGAATAAACCAAAGTATACACCTTGACTAACACGACCCGCACGACCTAATCTCTGCTTGATATTTGACTGACTGACCCAGTCAATCATTAAGGTTGTCATTCCTTGAGAAGGCAAAAACTTCAATTCACGCTCTTTACCAGAATCAATAACATATCGCAGCTCTGGAATTGTTACTGAGGTCTCTGCAATATTGGTGGCTAGAATGATTTTGCGACAGGTTTCAGGTACAACCTCGAAAACTTTTTGTTGTGCGTCTTGAATTGTAGAATGTAGAATATAGAAACGAGCTTTTTCCGAATCTTCAAATAAATCGCTCTTCAACATACTCAATACTTTCTGTGTTCGAGTGATATCGGCAAGTCCTGGCAAGAAGGCCATTATTGAACCCTTATCGGTCGTCTCCAGCAGCTTTATAATCAGTCCAGCAATCAGTTCGCAAGGTACGTAGCTTTCATCTTCGGCGGAAACAGCAACTTCTTCGCCTCTGAACATGCCCATCGTTTTCCAGTCAACGGCACGATCGTCATCTTCCACAATAGCAACATCAGTAATTTCATTACTAACGGGTGGAGCTTTGAGGTCTAATTCTCTTTTAATAAAAGTTTTCAGAGGACGGCCGGCAGCAGCATGAATAGTCTTCATGGTCTGGTCGCCAACAAATTTCAGAGCGTCATCTAAGTAGTTCGACTCAACCGGGAACGTCCTACCAGGAACCGTGATGGACGGAGCAGGTAAGTTGTCCAAGGTCTTGAAGTAGTTGATAAACAATTTTGTGTCGACTGTGGCACTCATAAGAATGATTTTTGGCATTGGTACATTGATGTCTTGCTCACGAAGTCTTAATTGTCTCTTGATCAAAACCAGCAAGAAATCGACCAAAATACTACGCTCGTGAACTTCATCAATGACCAAATGACTAATCTCTTTGAAATAGTCACTGCCGTTTGCCTGAAGCTGGCGAAGTAAAACACCAGTAGTCACAAAGTTAATACTACCGCCGTACAGAGGTGATTTGTTGACAAAGCGAACTTGATATCCAACCCCATTACCAATAGTATCTCCTCTTTCAGCAGCAACACGTTCTGCCACCGATGAAGCAGCAATTCGACGTGGTTGCGTAATAACAATGTTACATTCAGCACCCTTTCCTTGTTTAATGTAATCATCGAGAATAATTTGAGGAACTTGTGTAGATTTACCACTTCCTGTAGCACCAATCACCACACAGACATTATTCTCTTTGATTAACTTGAGAACTTTTTCACTGTACGAAGTCATAGGAAGCTCACTTCTGATCTTGCGCATGTCGGCAAATTCTTCAGAAGTCTCATATTCTTGAAGACGCTCCGAAAGACGTTTGTTCTTTGCTCTAATCTGGATCTCATTCAAACTTCTTCTGGTATAAGGCGCGTATTCTTTCAGTTCTTGCTCAAGTTGACTTTTTACAGATGTTTGAGTAGAAGCAAGTGATAGAAAAGATCCTATGTCTTTTGCGGCAGATCGAATACAGCTCAAAGTACTCTGTTCCACGCGTTCATAAACAGGCTGTAATGGTGTAAGGATCTTTCCGTTTCCGGCTCGAAGACGCGTGAGGAACGTTTTCCAGATTTCCTCGTCGCGTTGTTTGATGACATGAGCAGCGACAAGGAAAGCAGTCGTATGAGCACTAGCCGCAGAGTGCATACCAGTCGCTTTTCCTACAACAGTATCGCCTAATGATACCGAACCCTCATAGAAAATGTCATTTTGTGGGCGTTTTCGTCTTTGTCTTTGCGCCTTCTTTGAGGACGCCGCGACGTCGCCACTTTGCTGAGTGTAGCCTTTATATCTGACTTCTTCGGCATCAGAAGCCGCCACAAACTCAACAAACGTTTGTGCGTTGGCAGGGCTGAGTTCTGCGAGATCATTCAAATATAGCTTTTCAGACCCTTTCTCTGCAAAATGTTGTTCAATCATAAATTTGAAAGTACTGCAGGCAGCCTTCTCAGCCACCAAGGGTAAATGGCGCTCCGCAGAAACTTCAAGGTTAGTTCCAGGCCATGAGACCGTAGCCTTAGCCTTTCCCTCTGGTGTAATTTCAGAAACAAACACAGGAAGTTCGCCGTGGCGGAGACATAGACTGATGACATGCAATTTAGCTTCCTTGTCGGTTTTTAAATATGATTCTGGCAACATTTTCGCAGTAGTGGGCCAGTGAGAATATTTTTGGGTGATCGCCAAATCATTGATAGTAACGTTTTTTATCGCACCGTCAATAATCGCTTTCAGCACTGTAGCATACACAGCTTGATTAAAACCCATCTATAATTTGGCTGTTAGCCACAAGGTTAATGCTTGTCAAAAAAAGGAACTTACTAATTCACTCTGCTGTATTTCAAAACTCAACGTCGGAAATTTGGTACCAGGAAATTCGACAGTAGCAACAGCCCTCAATTTGCCTCTAACTCGGGTCTTAGGGCCTACTGTAACGGGATATCCAATAAGTTGGTTCCACACATCTTTAGGTGTAGCAGACTTTTGTTTTATGAATTCAATTGAAAATGGAAACCTTGAGGTATCTATCGCGGGCCAGACAATTTGCTTTAGAAAAGCTTGGTAGGCACGTTTAGAAAAATGGATAGGAATGATGTCTGTTTCTTTCCAAAAAACAACGTGTGATTTCTTTGTACTTTTTAATTCTTGCTCCACAGGTTTTGAAATTGGAGAAGCACCTGCGCGACAGTGTGGTGCAACGTGAAAATATCTGTTTTGAATTCTCGAAGTAACACTGACATGTGCTTCATTGTGCGCCACAGAGCGAATCAACGTAGTCGCTGAAATAAGTTTCGACCGTAATAGCAAGTTTCTAGTTTTTGACCGCAAAATGCTGACCGCCTGAAAATAAAAAAAAACATAATGGTTAGTTATTTTGTGGCCTGGAGAGTAGATTTTAAAAGACAAGTGAACAAATACCATCTGATTGTATCTTTGCATGGTGACAAGATGTATGCTTTACAAAGCAATATAACATATTTTGATTAAAGTACCATAAATTGATTAGAAGATATTTATCTCCCTTTAAACCAGCACAGTGTTTGGTTCCAATTGTATGTGTGAAAAGAAACCAAATTAGCCTTGTAACCTCGCGCGGCAGAGATAGGAATGGAACTGTTCTTATAATTAGAGCAACAGTGTCCCAAATAAAAACCAGTAATTAATGTCTCAAGTTCCAGTCAATGAACCGTAACTGATGAGAAAAGCTTAACTGCAATTCAACAATCCTAAGTTTTGGGAAGCTAGATGGTGAACAACCTGTGTTAACGGTTTCGCTAGAAATTTTGAAGGTTGGGAGTTCATGATTTTTTTTCTTTAAATTCGGACTAACTATTCCTGATTTCGCTGCGAAACTCAAAAAAATGGGCGTTGGAGGTAATTTTCGGTCCAAAATAAGAGAGTATGCTAGTTTCACTGTGATTGTCTGTAAAAAGTACACCAAATTAGCAGAGGCCGCGACAAAGTGAAAAAAAAAATAGTCGCCAGCAGAGAAGAGATAGGCAGGTTTTACTTGCTAATTTACTGTTTTCTATCCATTTTCAGTATCAAGTATAGACGAAGAAAGATAAAATGTCTTCAAACGATCAGAATGTTCTTAACTCCTGGGAGCAAAATGCTCAGGATGAGCAACTGAGCCAGCAGGCCGCCGGACTCAACCTTGGTTCGCAGCAGCAACAACAGCAATATCCCCCTGCACAGCAGCAGTTTGCTGGAAACAGTGCAAACAACTATTTTAACAATTACAACGGTGGAAACTATGGCTCTCAACCTCAACAGCAGCAAGGATACTATCAGCAGCCTTATGCCCAACAAGGATATCAAGGCTACGGTGGCTACCAGCAGCAGCAGCAGTACGCGAACCCTCCTCGATATCCCAACAATGCCAACTACAACAACTCCAACAGCAACTCAAACTGGCGCCAGGGAGGTCTTTCTGCAGCTGCATCTGACTTCAGACCAAGCTTTACTCCTAGACAAGCGGCTGCCGCGACATCAGCTCCTTTCATCCCTGTGTCGCAGCGGGCGACCACTACAGCTAGCGGTGCTAAGGTTCTTAAGATCGGTGGCGATCAGCCAAAGACTACAGAGACTGCAAGCGGTGTCAAGGTTTTGAAAATCGGAGGCTCTGAGCCCAAGAAGGCTGCTACAAAGCCAGCGGCTGAGGAGACCAAGAAGGCCGAAGGCAGCACTACTTCGACTTCATCCTCTCGTGCGCCAACCCCTGCTCCTTCCACAAAGGAGAAAGAGACCGTGGCCGAAACTCCTGCCGCTCCTGCTCCTGCTGCCACACCGGCCGCTACACCTGCTCCTGCCGCTGCGTCAAAGGCTGCACCGGCTAAAGAATCTGACGAGAAGGATTTAAGAGCAATTGAAATTGTTGACGATTCGCATATGATTGATGACGAGACCATCGAGGATCTTTACGGTAAAGAGCATCTTTCAATTATTTTCATGGGTCACGTTGATGCTGGAAAGTCTACTATGGGTGGAAACTTATTGTTCCTTACTGGTACTGTTGACAAACGAACTATGGAGAAGTTCGAGAAAGAAGCCAAGGATGCTGGAAGAGAGAGTTGGTACCTTTCTTGGGTTCTTGATTTGACCAAAGAAGAACGATCAAAGGGTAAGACTGTCGAGGTTGGTCGAGGATACTTTGAGACTGAGAAGCGACGCTACACTATTCTTGATGCACCTGGTCACAAGACATATGTGCCGAGTATGATTGGAGGAGCTTCTCAGGCTGATGTTGGTATTCTTGTTATCTCTGCACGAAAGGGTGAATACGAGACCGGATTTGAGCGCGGTGGACAAACCCGTGAGCACGCTGTTTTAGCCAAGAACCAAGGTGTCAACAAGCTCATTATTGCCGTTAACAAGATGGACGACCCTACTGTTAACTGGTCTAAGGAGAGATACGATGAGTGCACAGGCAAGCTTGCTACATACCTTAAATCTCTTGGATTCAAGCCGAAGGAAGACGTCATCTTCATGCCTGTTTCTGCGTACTCTGGCGCTAACTTGAAGGACCGAGTGTCTAAGAAGGATTGCCCTTGGTATGATGGTCCATCGCTTCTTGAGTATTTGGACAACATGCCTATCTCTGAGCGTAATGTTAATGCTCCATTCATGATGCCAATTGGAGCCAAGTATCGTGATCTTGGAACGATGGTTGAGGGAAAGATTGAATCTGGACATGCTAAACGTGGATCGCAGTTACTTCTGATGCCTAACAAGGTGCCAGTTGAAGTGCTTACAATCTACAACGAGACTGAAAATGAAGCTCCTACTGCTGTTTGCGGAGAGCAAGTCAAGTTGAGATTGAAGGGTGTTGAAGAAGAAGATGTTCAAGTTGGATTTGTGCTTTCATCTATCGACCATCCCGTTCACACAGTCACGGCTTTTGAGGCTCAGATTGCGATTATTGAACTCAAGTCTATTCTGTCTGCTGGATTCACATGTGTTATTCACGTTCACACAGCAGTCGAGGAAGTCACTTTTGCCGCTCTTTTGCACAAGTTAGAGAAAGGCACTAACCGTAAATCGCGCAAACCGCCAGCGTTTGCTACTCGGGGAATGAAGATTATTGCACGCTTGGAAGTCGTTAGTACGACTGGATTCTGTATTGAGAAGTTTGACGAGTATCCTCAGTTGGGACGATTCACCTTGCGTGATCAAGGAAACACTATTGCGATTGGTAAAGTTACAAAGCTTTTGAATTAGGTAGTTTACTATTAATGTTTCGATGGTGTATGTTTGAATTGTATTTTATGCATAACTATAGACAACGGGTATACGTGCCATTGATGTAATGTAGAGTTAGAACCAACTAAAGCATTAAACTCGCGTTTACTCGTCACCATTTCATGAAGTATTGTAATTGGAGTTGTTGCCTCAACACATGTTATCAAACTAAACAAAAAAAATTACTTGATAGACTGTAAAAGCAGGGACAAACAGTGACGATGGGAGTCATGCCGGCTGTCAAATGTGTGTACAGATGCTAGTGAGAGCTGACAGGTGTCTGGTCAGAACCGTTAGTTGATTGGCACTGGTTCGTGTAACAAAGCCTTAGCGCATATATCATAATGAGTACTACAGATACAGCTTCTTTCAGGGTTGAACTTCAAGAATCCGCAAATGCAGATAAGCCTAGCTAGCGAATGTGTGTTTACCATTACTTATATCAGATGAGATACAGCGCAAAAATCGAACCAGAATTGTTCATAAATCTAGAGTAAGGAGTTCTGAACATCCAGAAAAGTATAAAAAGAGACCGGAACTGAGCCGCGCAGATCCGAAAAGACCAATCGTGCGCGCGGAAGCGAACCACACAAAAAAAAGAAAAAAAAGGACTAAAATTCGGCAAATGTGATGAAAAAGTTGTACGCTGGATAAATCAATGCCGGCGGGCTCCGCTAGTGACACTTGCTCTCCGCAGCTAGCAGAGAACGGCAACGTCAGTCGCAGCGCAAGGCCATACCGAAATGATACCGAGTTTGCAATACGAATGAATGACTTGCAACAAACAGTTCCAGATGGGAAAACGTGGGGGGGACTTCTTCTGCGGGAGCGTGCGGGAGCGGGTCTTTGTGTCGGTGTGGTCGGTGTGGTCGGTGCTTGCCGCGGCGTTCTTACCAGAACAGGAATCTACAAACAGCCATTGACACTACTGATTTCGAGCCATTGCCTCTTCACGTCTCAGGCAGAAACTACTCTAAATATATAATTAAATTTATAAATAGTCGAGTTTAGTTCAATTGTCTGCTTGACAAGGGAAAGTACGAGGCGCCGACCGTGTACCGGAGGAAGTGGGCCGGGCGCCGGCGCCGCAGTCGGGACTTTTGTACATCTCATCTTTCACCATTTCTTTTGACAAGCTTCTTGCGAGTGCTCCAGCAAATACAGATTAGCATTTCAGTGTGTTTGCAGTAGAAACAAAAACAGAAATTCAATACAAAACAATACAAAACAAAACTAAACTAAACTTGCACCATCTTCATATTTGCTGTCTAAAGACAACTGGGATTGGGACTTGTCGGTATAACGGTTGCTTTAATCCGAACAAATCACGTGAATACAGACAAGCGCCGGGAAAAGTTGCGGACCAACAAAAAAGACACCGGAAGCCGAACCAAAGGTTTGGGCGATCTCATCAATTTTGTCTATAATCCGTCATTTGTTACTCTAAGCCCATTTTTTACTGCTACTCTCTTGATTGTTTCGCTTCTTTTTCAACTACCTCTTTTTGGATCGTTCGTATTTAGTTCTTGAAGCTCCGTGCGATGACGGCTCCGCCCGCAGCCGAATCCGCGAAGCCTGCGCAACAACCTATCTCCTCCACGAACGAAACTGCGCCACCACGAAAGCGATCAAAGGTGTCTAGAGCTTGCGATGAGGTGTGTATTGTCTGATGCTTATGATTATTCTATAAACATTTTTGTGTTTTTTTGTAAATTTTGTGACCGAACGGAAACGCTGACTTAAATCTGATAGTGTCGTCGTAAAAAGGTACTAAAGCTGTTTGATTATAGGTCATCTACACCATCTAACATTGCCAACTCATTAGATTCGCTGCGATGCAACTCTTGATGGAGGTCCAGAGCAGTGCTCATCTTGCCGTCGTGTAGGCGAAAAATGCTCTTTCTCTCGTATCCCGATGAAGCGCGGACCCAGCAAAGGGTACATCAAGGAACTCGAAGATCGTCTCAACTCTCTCGAAAGCTCTTTTGGTGTAGATGTCTTACCTGTCTCCGCTCGTCGTTCTTCTGCGGCAGACGCTCTTCAACCACAGCAGACTCCACCACCTTCTCTTGATACTTCTATTCCTGCACCTAATCAGATGCAAATGCCGGTCCCAATATCTGCTCAATTACCCATCCAAAATGCTGTCAGCCATAGAGCTTCTGTAAGTAGCTCCGGGAGCACCGCAAACTATCCAACAGACTCGCCATCGTCTCAGTATTCTGGCTCTTTTTATGCATTACCTGCCATTGGTTCCCCTCGAAATAACGACTCCCAACCGCGTTCGCGCGCTGGTTCGGCTCACTCTTTGCATTCTTTACCACCACCTCCTCCACCACCTCCTCTTCCACTTCTTGCCCCTGGTCCTGGTCCTGGAATTCCTCATCAATTTCATCATCAACTTTTACTTAATTCTCCAGCGCTTCCTGGACAACGGAAAAGAGCTTTTTCGAGTACTACGGAGTATTCTAATGACCGTGTTCGCCAGCAGCAACAGCAACAGCATTTACAGCAAGTTCAGCAGCAACAATTGCAGCAGCAGCAACAACAACTACAGCAGCAGCAGCAGCAACAACAACAACAACAACAACAACAACAACAACAACAACAACAACAACAACAAC